>CAJQZM010040114.1:122687-184932 GCA_907164665.1 Colias nastes | reverse complement strand
GCTGGTGCGCGCGCAGCCCGCGGCCGTCGCGGCGCTGTCCAGTGAGTGTGCTCCTACCACAAAGCAGATACAAAGAAGAGATTTTTTATTTTTATTAAGCTATTGCATAGCTTCTATCGCGGGCCTTGAGCGCGGGGACCGAATCGAGAAATTCCGTAACGAAAAAACCTCACGCTCCCCAATCCGATGGGGACGGGCACGGAGGTGTGGCTTGAAGGCATAGCATGCAATAGCTTTACCGCGGCAGTCCCCGAGTGCCACACGTCTTTTTTTTTATTTTATTTGTATAAGAACATAACAGTTCTTACATGCTATATAAATAGTACTAAAACTCACAACAATACACAACATATTCTATTATTAAAAAAAGAAAAACAACACAAAAAAACAAGCCTCACGCAAATGAACTAATCTACCTATATAATAAGAAAAATTATAAATAAAGCCCACATTTCATTACAAACTTAAACTGTGTGTCTGTTTGAGATGCTGTAGGCAATGTACCTTGATGCCATCAGTGTTGTCGTGACGTCACAGATTCTAGTTCAAGCTGTTCAAGCGATTCTAGGTGACGGTACTGGCGGTGCATTGCTTAACGTCCCCCTCACTCCCGCGCACTGGCGCACACCCGATTCTTGCAGAAGCCGCATGAGCATAGTAAAAAGAGAGAAGTAGGCCAACTCCCGGCGTTTAGGAGCACACGTACTCGCTAAATATCAATGTGACAAGTGGCAAACCTGCTCCCTGCGAGGACGCATTGATATTTAAAAAATTATATAAACAATCACCGACCGCTCACAGCAATAGCGCGGCCCTCACGAGACCGGTACCAGAGTGGAAACCGAGCGGCGTTGTGTGCGTGCGTAACGTACATGAACGGGGGGCGTGGCCAACTGCATATAAACGGCGCGATGTACCTTTGTTCGAAGCTACCATAGTCCATACCTCTCTCTTTTTACTGTGGCATGAGTTTCGAGTCTACAAGGTAACGTCTTTGCTTTGTAGCGGCTTGTCATTGGCCGCTGAATGAAATGAGCTGCCCGCTGACCGCGCCAGCAGGCTAATGAGCGTGCCCCCGCGCTCTCCACATAACCCTGTCCAAAAAAAACAAAAAAAAATCATTATAACATTAGTATATAAAAGTTCATAATTTATTTATAATCTGTTCACAGCTAAATTCACACACGGCTGTCAGAAGTTATTCCTGTCGGCGGTTGAAGACAAGGAGGAGTGAATCTTACGTATGTACAAATTAGGTATATTTTTCAACGAATCTATCAATTGCTAATTATTATTTTTGTAAACATCACAAGGCACTTGTCCCACTGTCAAATAGTGTTGATTTTTTAAAGTTATACTTAATAGTTTTTTTTTTTTTTTTTTTATAAGGCACCCGTCATCACAGGGTGTTCGCGCCACCTCTGGATTATAGTCCAGAGACTTTTTTTGCTTTTTTTTTTTTTTTTTTTCAATTTTTAGAAATATCAACATACTGGTTAAGTACTTACATAATATAAATATAAATAATGTACAATTAAAATTATAAGAACTTAAATTAAATTACAATATAAAATAAAATCAAAATTATTAGGTGAAAATTCAATAAAAACACGGCACAAAAACACTCAACTTAATCCTATATCACAGTTAAACTAATATCACACACTATTAATTCTTTGGTTAACTACGACTACAATAGTTTGTACTTAAGGTATTCCGTATTTTAAAATGATAGAATTATTTATTAGTTCCACTCAAAATATTCAGTACAAAATATCAGATCTTTTCCTAGATTTACATAATTTTTTCCCTCCAAAAAATATGTATTACACAATTTAAATGTGTACTGGATTTATTATTATTAATTAATTGCGCACTTATTGAACAGTTTACTCAACAATAAAATATAGAGAAATCTATCAATGAAACGAATGTGAAATAAGTAGACCATACAAGCAAAAATAGTACTTAATGCCAATTTCACACTTGTCATATCAATAATTTTACATTGTAGTTGTTTAGCTTTTTGGAACCATCCCAGCACAGAATATGTGTGTACTTAACTTGCCAAGAACTTGTCAACAGAATGACATTGTAAGAAGACTGCATTTTTTTGGTCGACTGCTTATAAAATTGGCACTTATGTATAAATACATAATATTATGTTCATGAATCATGTTCATGTATTTATGTATAGGTGCTTGTGTAGTGCTCTAGTAATTAGTTTATCTGTATATTTATTATTTTTATTTGAAACATAATTTATTATTTTTGGTGATAACTACGCGTTCTCACATAGATTTTATTTTCTGTTTAGAAAGAAAATTCTTTGTGTTATTTATATTGATGAAACGTTTTTCAGTTTTATTTTTTTTTAGTACTGAATAAGTCTTATTTTGAGAAAATTAGACGATTGGCAATAGTGGGATAAGTGCTTATATTAATCTACTTTGATATTTCAAACTCATATGTTTGTTAGTTTGTTGTATTGTTATTATTAATTACTTAAATTATTGAATGGAAATGTGTATTAATAGTAATATTATGTTATAGTAATATGTAGTACTATAAATTGGTAATTTTTTAACATTTATTTTATGTTGTTTGCAGTTTATTGTAGTATCTTTTTGTGATACTTGTTGATTATTAATGTATTGTAACAAACAATATGTACAAATAAAAATAATTATTAATGAATCTAATCAATTAGTTTTCTATTAACATTGATGAGACAATATTGTATGTGTTAATACTTAAATTATTAACTACAATAAAAGTAGTGTGTGTATCTACAGAGTAATGTGTATACAGAGTGTTTAAGTATATAATTACAAAAATAATGTATTTTGGAATATTTAAGGAATATTCGAATTGTACGTATTTTACTTATTTTATCATAAATATTATGTATCTCTGTGTTCTATACACAACTGACTTTGTCACGACTGTTTAAAAGAGGCTTAAATTAACTTTTGTATTAAGTAATAAATTAATATTTATTTATATTCAGGTTTATTGTAAATGTTGACAATACATCACGAAAGAACACACAAAACTTGTATATATTTATATAAGTTTATGATAACATCTTTTCATCACAATTAAAACATATTTTTATAAATTTTAGTACGTATATAGTGGTGAAGAACGCTTTTTTATTATGTATTTTGTAGACTAAGGCATGCAGGCTTTTGTTAAATATCATTACATATATGTATATAAAACAAAGTCGCTTTCTCTGTCCCTATTGTCCCTTTATTGTATGCTTAAATATTTAAAACGTAAATAAATATTTAAAATTATGCGTAGTTAGTTACGCAACGGATTTTGATGCAGTTTTCTTTCATAGATAGAGTGATTCAAGAGGAAGTTTTAGTATATAACATATTAGGTTTTAGACTAGATGGGCGAAGCCACAAGCGGAAAGCTAGTTAAGAATATAGAAAAAGTATGTATTATATAGGATAGGTATTTTGTGATTACTCTACTTACATAGCTACCCTACTTCTGCCATAAAAATTAACTTATGCAGTTAAAACAACTGAGGTTATCAATTATCAATATAATATATATGTATTTATAACTGTTTCATAATTAGTGCACTCCGGTGCGGTCTAGTTTAGGCTATATAGTGGCTAATCTATTACTACACTTGGTTATTATTTTATATGTATTTTAAACATCCATATGTGCAAGTTATATTGCAAGAACAAAACACATCATGATTCATGTATCATATAGAATTCATAGCAAGAACTGGCATTTGTATAGATTTCATGAGGAACTTCTCAATAAAATGGTAGAAACTTAAAACAAGAATTTATTAATTAACTGCTTATGGTAGTAAAAGATGTTGAATTTATTGTGTGTAGTACTCGAATTACAAATATAATTGTTAGTAATGTATATTTCATTAGAGAGCTTATTAAAAATTATTATTATAATTGAGCGAGCAATTAATCTCACTTAGAATCTCTTCTTGTATTATTTGCCTATTTTGTTGCCGCTCTGTCGTACTTATTCGCATGTTATATCCAATAATGCGAAAAAGAATTTTTTTCTAAATATGTAGTATTTTTCAGCAAATCAGAAGTTTGTTATATAAGTTATTTTTATTCGGACCAATTGCTATTTATAAGAACTTTTTTTTCTCTTTATTTTTTTTTTCTTTGTCCAACATCGCTCAGTCAGTTTGTGGAATACATACGTTTATAATAAATAATTAAATTGCTACTTTATTGCTAGTATACCATATAGTATAGTATAGTATATCTTTAAGTCTAAGAATATATTCGTTTATTTTTAATCGATGCATCGCGCAAATTTATATTTATTATTAATGTTTAAGACGCATTTTATCCCATTGGTGCCTTAAATAGTAGCTTGTTTATATTCGTAGCGTAGTGTGTAGATATATGTATTTATTCATATATTATCGTATTTTGTGATTTTTGGATTGTTGCTTGTCTATTTATAATTTATGCTTTGAGGCATTATAGATATGTAGTAGGGAAGTCAGAGTTTTAGTTGTCCCTAAAAAGAGATGGAAAATTTCGGTACTCAATTTGTCCTTGCGCACGCGTGGATTATCACTTAGAAGCAATATATTTAGCTAGTTGAGTTATTACAGGAATAAATATAGGGTACCTCGATATTCTCTCTTTCTATACTTCCTTCAGAAATAGATAGATAGTATTTTTTTTTCAAAATGAGTTATTCTGTCAGACTTGTTGAAGTCAAACTTCTTTAAGCGCGTTGAGAGTAAAATTTCAAGGTCATGTCGTGGCAATACCGTCATATCATGAAGTAAGGCGGCGATTTTGGGATCTTTCAATCTTACCAAAGAAGTTTCACTTCTGACACGAGTGCTCGGCACACACGCTCTTTTTTTGTTTTAATTGCTACACGGATATTTCTTCAAGGTTAGATTTTCTATCGACTGTTTATTTAACAAGGTCTTCTCTTAATTTAGCATGTGTTTCTCATATGTAGTGTTACATCGGTATAATAATAATAAAGGTGTAGGTGTTACGCATTATGAAAATGTTTTGGTGAATGGTAGGTAATAGGATATTTATTTCCTCGATATATAGTCATGTAGTTTCCGAATCTCGTGTATTTATATCTCTATATTAGCTCTCTACATACAGTTAAGATTAACCGAATTAAAGAGCAATTATTAAGGTTCCTATGGACCTGTCACAAAGGTACGAATTAACCAGCTGTCTGAGTAGGCTAGACTTAGCATTATATCCCTACATTAAACTGAGGTATTTTGGAGACAAAATGTCTTGAAATAAACATACTGACTCGAGGATAGTGTCCTGGATCGAATTTTGAGCATTTCTTATAATTTTTATTTATACTAGCCAACTGAATCTCCTGTCTTCTGTGTCTATCAAGACATTCAAAAATGTAGTTATTTAATGTATGTATTGTACACTTAAAATAAGTCAGAATTAATATCATAACAGCTTAAAGTAGATCTTACGTGCTTCTATAAAATGTGTGTTCTTATTGTTAAATAATGGTGTTAATAGATCTTTCTATCTACCTATACATTAAGAAAATAATATTGTATTATATTGGTATTAGCTGTAATGTATTACTGTATCACTGACTGAAAATATGTCTATCCCCTGAAGTGAGTCACGGCCGAATGTATTGTTATGTATTAACACTTACATGTACTTCAGTATTTGGATAATTGTTCGATATTTTATTGTTAATATTTATCCATTAAAATGTAACATATAAACCAAATTGATTCGTTCATGAACCCAAAAATGTACTCGATTTCTATCCAAATCTAAAATCTTAACTCAACTGAAACTGAAACCTACTTACAATTAAGGGGACTAGAAGAGCTAAACGCGAGTTTTATAATGCTTTAAAGTATATGATTAACTGCAGTAAAAAATCTCAGACAAATAAAGAATATCATAATATTCTTCAGGAGATATACTAGCTAGATAGTGTGTTGAAAACACAATACAACTTATTTTACTCGATAGAAAAAAATCACAAAGGGACCTCTAAAAAAATCTTTTGATGCTTAAAAACCATACTAAACTACAAGCAATCATTCTGTTTTTTCGGCAAATAATTCTACAAGCAACATACTAGAATAATAGTGTTTTATTTTTTTAGTTCAATCAATAGATTTCGTGTAAATCGCAAATTCTTATTACCAAACCAAAAACGTTCGCATGTGTGCGTGAACGCCTGTGCACCGACAGTACCGGCCGAGGCCATTTGCTAGACGGACGTGTCGCTTGTTTCGCTGATTTTTTTCCGCCAGAATTGTTTGTTTTTGTTGTAGAATCCATTTTACTTACTTTAAAACTGATAAATTATTTGTAATTTTGTAAATTTTTGTAAATATTAAGTAGGTATGGGAAATAAAACAAACCCGTCAAGAGGACTAAAATCTGTCTAAAATCTAAAATCGTGATCTCCATCAACCGTCGTCCGTCGATTGTGTTAATGTGTGCGCGAGTCACTCAAGTTCAGCTAGCTCTTGTAGTCCTCTTAAAAGTAAAATATAAATATACATTTTTTAACGTGAGTCACAAATTTTACAGTATTTTTTATACACCTTTACTGTAACTCTAACTTACCTGTGTTTGTTGAACTGCGAATAAAGTCTGTTATATGTGACAAAAATTAATTGTTACTGTTACAGTTTTGTAGTTAGATATTATATTATTAAAGAATTAGGAGTCCTCCTAATTTTTGATACGCGGGAGTTACTCTGAGTACTCTTAAGACGTATTGTGCATTTTGAACCTTAACCTGTAAATTTTAAGGTTGATTGTTGCTTTTCCCTATTCACCCAGTTACATTAATATTACTGATATAGTTTATAGTTTAAAAATAAATGGACAAATGTGACGTAAAGTACCGTACAAAAATAAAATATTGTTTTTAATAACATGCCATCTCTTTCGCACAATAGCGATTGATATCTATCTCGCTCGCACATGTAAGATGGCGTTTTAAATTTATTTTCCTGGGGTAATACTTGGTGAATAGTATATCGTTTAATATAGTAGTAAGACTAAATTTTGTGCCAGTATTGTTTCGATACATTTTGTTTTGCCGTTGAATTTTAAATGTTATTTGTTTTGTCATAATGTTGACCTGTTGCTTTTTTTTAATAAAATATTAAATTATATCTCGTTTTATTATTTCTTAGCCGGTCTTCGTTAACTTTTCAATATAATTTACCAATCTGAAACATACAAATATGAAACTATTTCACATAAATGGTGTTCCTACTAAACATTTGATAAAAAGTAAAAACTGAACCGACAATTCTTCAAGACGGACTGTCTTGAAGAATTGTTTCTATAAAAATTTGTTTTTATAAAGTAAATTAATTTAAAAAAAAAATCAACTAGTACAATACAATGGATTTAACGACGACCAATTATTTTTATCGATCCAATTAGTGTTATTCATTAATAAACCATTGCTATTTGATATTGGTTTGCATCAGAAGTGCAGGTGCAAACTATGAAACGAGAAGTTATTTTGCTGTGTTTAATATGGACATGGCAGGTAATTATATTTTTTTTTAAGAGACAGAAATCGAAAACGAAAAGCTATGAAAACGTAAAAATATACACGTTTATATTCAAGTAGGTACCTAACCTAATAAAAAACATGATCCCTCTGACTCAAGGCTTTAAATATACTTAATAAAAGGAATTATTTACTATAAGAAAAATAAAAGATAATAATGCTGCTAATTGATTCTTCATTAACGCATCATAAATGGCTTTCAAGTTTTATCGACAGCTTCTGATCTTCAATCAATATTAACTTCCTGCTGCCATAAAATATTATAAAAAAATCACAAACTCGTCAACGCACACTCATCGTCTATCATTCATGATATAGAAAAAGTCTATTCTAATAATATGAATCCGATAAGTTTGAGCATGCTAATATAAGGAACTACTGGGCCGAATTGAAAATTATTTTGGTGTGGAATAGTGCCTTTATTTAGGAAGACTATAGACTATGTGGTATGTGGTGTGTATGAAGTATGTGGAACTGCGAGGCATAGCCTGTCATACATCATGAATACCTAAAATACTTCTAGAGCGATGCATCCCGATCTCACTACAGCAATATATCCCATGCCTTCACGACGCCAGCAGACGAGATAGGGCCACAGTTGCCTGATGAGAATTTCCAAGCCTCCACAGTCATTGCTGGCCTGATGCCGGACTCCTTTGGAGAAATGTTCAACTTCTTGGATGGAGATAGCTTTGGGATCGGTTTGTATTTACATTATAGACTTTAAAACTATTGCCCTGGGTTGTCAATCTCACATATTTCTCATTGAAAATTCTGCTAATATGTATGATTTTTGGATACATGAGTTCGATTCCCATATTGCAGGGCCGAATATTTTTATTTTTTTCCACCTGAATAAAAAACCAAAAAATTATTATCTACTGAAATTTTATAAGAAAAGTTTTAGTAAAAAATTTAATTAAACAGGTCCTATGCACGAATTTGTTTACGGTTGGCAAGCGATAGTGAACACTATGAGTATGAAGAATAACGTCGAGGTTCGGAAGAGAGCCGGTCTCCAGCGCTTCGCTTTGGCTGGAATCAATGGTATCACACTGATATCCCATATTGGAGCCACTGAGATCATGATAAATGGTACCAGGACATATTGCTTTGGTGGTGTCTCCAGACCACCGGGCAGACGAAGTGTTATTTGCAAGGTAATGTGACTGTTTTTTCTTGTTTTGGTTTATTAAGTCATATATTATAGGATATCGCTCCTGAACGGACACTCCATTACTCAAGACTTTTTTTTACTCGCATTGATAAAGAATATGCCTATGTACCTATAGATCTTTATATGTCGCCATACTTGTACAGGAACCATCTGATTAAACAAGTACTATAATATAGATACATCTCTGTTGGCACAATTATTTTTAATTGGTAAAAACTCTATAAAACTTCTCAGGGTTCAATGTATCAAGAGGGTCGCTTTTCATGTAAAGTACCCTATTTACGGTACCCAACCGTTTTGGGGTACAGATACTGCATAGACAAGTATGCAGCTGTCAGTTCCCTCGATGGCACATACAGGAGTAAGTTAGTTAATCTTTGACCACTGTTTTTAATGCCGTTATTAACTTTTCCACATTTATTTGGTATGCAGAATGGAGTAACAAAAATGTATCGAGGAAATATAAGTATAATTTATAAGCGCTGTTTGTATACGAACTAGGAATTCTTTATAGTAAAATTAATAACTGTTAAAACTTGTTTCTAAAAGAAGGTCAAAGGAACAGGTGTGTCATTTAGATATAAACAAACATAGGATTTAAATATCTGACTATTCGTCAATGTTGCTGATTTCTTTGAGACGATGTGCATTATATTTCACGTGACCCTTTTTGTCGATTAACATTTTCTCGGAAATTAGGAGTAACATAATATTATAATGAGTTGATCAAGATTATAAACATCGTATACGTTTAAGGTCCCAGTAACTTTATTACGTTTAATTAAAAACAATAGTAATGAAATTTTACTAATGTACACTTATAGCAGATGCATAGAAGTTTAATAACGTTTTTCACGTCTTCTTCAAATCATTCGTAGTATATTATTTAAGCTTCTAAGACATATTATTTACATAGTTATAATCATTAAGAACAGATACCTGTACATCAAGGGATATCAGAAATTTTACTTTATTGTTACAGTCTGTAAGTTTTTCTTAGAACTTTATAGCTTATAAACCTTTTTTATTACTTCATTATTTTCCAAACCAGCAACATATTGCGCTCGCGGTGAATCCGTGCCAAAGTTCCACTACGACTATATTTGCGAGCGGAGGGACATAAAGATAAAACGCGTGAACTTGACCGACCCCAACGAGAGATTCAATAGACGGAACCCGGTGGTCCGCAGGGCTGAGTACTATAGAGCCCCCTATGATATATTAAAGGCTTGCCCAGATTGGTACGTAACTTTTTATAAATATGCTTAATTTGTCAATATGCACCATAGCATCATTTAAAGTCTAAAACAAAAGCAAATTCGGTTCGAAGGACCAATGAAAGAGCACCTGCATTCATCAAATGTAAAAATGAAACGCGTACATTTAGCTTTTATAGTTCTTATACAATAGAAATTATTTTCTTACGCTTACAGGGTATACAATGCTATATAAATGTATGACATAGCTAGAGCACTGAGCAATAAACTTTAATGTTAATTTTAATAATGTAAATTAACACACAATAGGAAAAACATAAAATTGGATAGTCCAAAAAGTAGATTCCTTTGTCTGGTAAAATCCGGGTCACCTTAGTAATTTGCTGTCTTTAACTCGGCACTGATTTTTGGTGACTCATCGGTGGTTATTAAACAAATTACCCTTTGAACCTTTGAACAATGTACAAAAAATATTACCGTAAGCAAAATTTGTGTAGTGTTAATGACCTTTACCTTGATTCAAAAACTTAATTTTACGATGTGATTGAAAATACCTTCTCTAACGCATTGTTTATAAGTACATGACGTGTTATTCACATTGTGTGTGAAAGAGACGGTAACAATAATACCTTATAACATTATTGTATAGTTGTTAAATAAATATATTCTTATTTTATTTTATTTGCATAATATAGGTATGGTTGCAACCTGCGTATATCCCCTGAGTTTTTGCACCACGAGATACCCACTGGTTTATTGGATGCAAATGAAACTGCCTTTGTTGGACATGGCGGGAAATACTGGCTCTCACTTTATTACACACAGGTAACAGAAAGCCACTAAAAAGTAATTCATGGGCATTAAAATCAAATAAAGACCACATGAAATAATCATAATTTAATCAACAAATATAATAGGTCTTATTTAAAGCCACACATGTTACATTACCCTAATTTTGTGACTCAAAAGTGAATTAACTAACCTCAAAATATTTAATTATTGCTTTATTTGTATCTCTTTTAAATAACCTTTTGTTTTAAGCTTTCAACCTACGCGATATACTTTCAAGCGCATGGGGAATATCCTTGGCAATCTAATAGACCTGTTGTTTCTATCGATAAAGGTACTACTATAATGTTTTCTACTCTATTAAACTAGTATAATGTTTATTGTCTGTCTATTTTCACTCGTAGTGGTTCAAATAGGTAATACTTATAAGATTAATTTAGAATAGTAGATCTCTATAGTTCCTGCATTAACTGAGTCGCGTAAAAATATTTTGTTAAAATTCGGTAGAAAAAATCGTTTGGGAAGAGATTTTTTTTTTTTTTTTTTTTTTTACCTAAAATAATGAACCTAAGGTATCATTATTGAAAATTACGATCTAGCCTTTTACTATAGGCTAATGAGTAATATAAATCTAACTTAATTTGCTAGGTATAGTATGTCTAAGAATGTGTCCATTAACACTTTTCTTAATGTCTCTATTTAAGGCGAAGACACTTTGTTCATGTGTTCTTTATGTATAGCACTCACTATATTACACTGACACTTCACTAAACTAACTCAAAAGGTTTTGTCCTTTTTAGTCTTCTCATTATGTCCGTGTTGTCGAGGAGCTGGATAGCCTCGACGTTCACATGATGGTGAAGTCTGCGTTCGTGAGCTTCGGCGTTTTTTTTAATTATGTCCGTGACGAGATCTACTTTAAGGTCCCGATGTAGGTCGTCATTTCTAATGTACCAGGGAGCATTCACGATCTCTCTCAGTACTTTATTTTGGAATCGTTGTATGATAGTGATATTACTTTGTTTGGTACAGCCCCAAAGCTGACTACCATAAGTCCACAAAGGCATAAGGACTTGTTTATACAAGAGTAATTTGTTTTGCTTTGAAAGTGAAGAATGCTTGCCAATTAGCCAGTACATAGCCTTATAGCGAAGCTCTAGCTCCTCGCGTTTCTTTTTGACATGAGCCTTCCAGCGAAGCTTTGCGTCTAGAGTCATACCCAGATATTTAGCTGTATTTTGATAAGGTATTACATGATTATTTATGTATACCGGATGATAATTTGGCTTTTTGTTTGTGAAGTCTATGTGAATAGATTTAGACTCATTAAGTTTTACTCTCCATTTTTTCGTCCAGTCAAAGATCGTATTAACAGCTGTCTGAACTTTTTCTACTGCTTCTTCTTGAGTGTCACCTGTAGCCATTATAGCTGTGTCATCCGCAAATGTTGCAATGGTGTTGTTCTCTAACTCAGGAATATCGCAAGTGTACAACAAGTACAGAATAGGACCCAGGACACTTCCTTGCGGTACTCCAGCTTTTATAGGCTTAAGCTCTGAATATGCATCATCTTGTCTTACTCTAAACATACGTTGTGATAAGTAAGACTCTAAGATGTCAGCAAACTGTTTTGGGAGCATATTTCTTAGTTTGTATATAAGCCCTTCGTGCCATACTTTATCAAATGCTTGCGCCACATCCAAAAATACCGTGGAGCAAACTTTTCTTTCTTCTAGAGCCTTTTCAATTATATTGGTTATCCTATGTACTTGGTCTATTGTAGAATGGCGTTCTCTGAATCCAAATTGGTAATCAGGAATTAAGTTTCTTTCCTCGATTATGGGTTTTAACCGTTTCAAGAAAAGTTTTTCAAATAATTTTGACATGATTGGCAGCAGAGAGATCGGCCGGTATGAAGTAGTTTCATGTGGCGGTTTACCAGGTTTTGGTATCATTATAACTTCGGCTATTTTCCACACATCAGGCACACACTTAAGCCTAAAGGTAGCATTAATGATAGTAGTTAGTTTGACAATAGCCTTCCGCGGAAGGTTTCTAAGGATTTCTCCAGTAATGAGATCATAGCCAGGTGTTTTCTTTCGGCTAAGTCGTTTAATTTCACTGGATACTTCTCTTGGAGTGACTAGTCTTATTTCTAGCTCATCATTTGATATTTCTTCTACTAAAGTGAAGTGTTCATTCTCTTCATTGGGTTTGAAAATTTGCTCCAGATGTTGTGCAAATCTTGCTGCTTTTTGCTCGTTGCTGATTGCCCACCTCCCATTCACATCTTTGATTGGTGGGATATGCGTCATTGGTTTTTTTGAACTTTTTGTGGTTTTCCAAAGGGAGTAATCTGTTGTACGATCACTAGTTAGATGACTAAGGAAGATATCCATTGATTCATCTTGAAACTTTTGAATTGTTCTTTTCAGTCTTTTAGTAAGATTATTAAGTACTGTTTTATCATGTGGAAATCTCGTATGATGCCATATCTGTCTTTGTTGTCTTTTTTTGGCTATAAGATTTGTAATTTCTGGCGGATAATTATTGGATCTTTTGCTTTTTCTAACAGTAGGTGTATTATTCCAAGCGCTTTTCTGTATATCAACAATAAATTTTCTGATTTCATGCTCCAGATCTTCCTGGCATTTTAAAGGAATTTTTAATTCTATCACAGATTCCAAGTCCTTTTTGAAGCTTTCCCAATTAGTATATTTATTTACTAAAGTAGGATGGCTTTCCCTCATTATTATGCTCTCACTTATAGTTAGTATGATAGGCGAGTGGTCTGAGCTCATGTCATAACCTTCCTCAATGTGAAGAAAATTTTGTGATATATTTTTATAAATAAAAAAGTCAATTAAGTCTGGTTTTTTCTGTCGGTCGGTTGGCCAATAGGTTGGTTTACCCGTTGATAAAGTTTTACATTGTGTGTCTCTAATAGCACATAGTAACTCTCTTCCTTTGGTTGTGGTCAGTCTTGAACCCCAGTATACGTTTTTAGCATTAAAATCACCTCCTAATATAAATCTGTTTCCAAGATCGTGTAGAAGGCTTTTGTAATGATCTGCTTTCAAGGAATACCTTGGTGGACAGTATATGGATGCAATGGTTATAGGACAATGCTTAGTTTTTACACTGACCGCCACTGCTTGTATTTCTTCTTTTTCGTATTTATTTACTTGATAATGGTAGATGTTCTCCTTTATAATGACAGCACTTCCTCCTCTTGATGTATTATGGGGATGTAGCGCGTGATAAACTTTGTAGCCTTTGATTTCTACGTGGGATTCTTTGTTGAAGTGTGTCTCTGAGATGAGGCATACATCAATGTTTTCTATGTCTAGGACTGCTGTTAGTTCATTCTGATGTTTTAGCAGTCCATTTGCATTCCATGCCATAATTTTTAATGTGTTCGACATTTTTATTGTTTATGTTTGGAAGCTCCTTTATTGCTTTCCTCAAGTTTTTTAAGCCTCTCATCAAACGAGGTTAAAAGCTTTAAGATGGTATTCATTTTTTCATCCATGAGTTGGTTTAGTGGCTTATTTTGTGACTGTGAGGATGTTTGTGGCTGCGCTCCTCGTGTCACTGATGCATACGAAAGTTCTTTTGTTGTTGTAAGTTTACTGAGTTTGGTCACTTTTTCTTTGTTTGGAATTTGAAGATTTGGCTGCACATTCCTTTTTATGCTTTTATTTTTAATAATTTGAAGTTCTTTAGCCACTGTGCATCCCCTATAATTAGCCGGATGAGGCTCTCCACAATGAACACATTTTGGTTTCATTGTAGTTGGTTTATTGCAATCCTTTGTTAAATGCTTGCCTGTACACTTAACACATCTGGGTTCTTTTGAACAGTATTTTTGTGTGTGGCCGTATGCTTGACACCTTTTGCATTGTGGTATCAGCTTAGATGTTTTCAGGGGCTGTATGTCCACCTTACAGCCTAATATGGATTTAATTCCATATATTTTTTTGATGTCCTCATCCTTATCGAAAGAGAGCATAAACATGTTTAAGGGTTCTTTGTTCTTCCAGCTCAATTTGTTGACCGCGTCCTGGATTTTGTATCCCTTAGATGTCAGGTCTTCAAGTATTCTAGCTGGCACGTATGAGGAGTGCAGGTTTTTTGCCATTACCCTAATTGGCCTTTCTTGTTTATTTTCATAAGAATACCAAAGGCAGTTGTTCTGTAACAAATGCTTGGTAATAGCGCGATATGAGTCACCGTCGTTAGAATTTATTTTAACTTTTTCTCCATTCATCATTTTCATGATGAACGAGTCTTTCATTAGATTTTCCGAAAGAAGATCGTAAAACTGTTGATAGTTTTTTACGTTTTCGACAATTATGGGTGGTGGTGAAGGTTGTTTCTTAGGTTTCACATTTTCTTTGTTTGCAGTAGTTTCATCTGCTTGATGAGATGGAGGGGACAGTGATGTGTTCAATTTCCTTTTTTTTCTACTCTTCTGTCGTACCCATTCCGTTTCCTTTGCAAGCTCTTCTTCATCCGTCTCATACTGGGCCTGCATCGGCTTCCCATTATTATCTTTTTTGTCCGGGTCAGTACTTTTCTGCTCCTGGATATTTCTCAGCTCTCGCTTAAGTTCTTCTATTTGACCTGTGAGGTCATGCACTAGACTCTGGAGATGTTCCCGTTGTATTTTTTCTTCGGAGTAATGTTTATATAACAGATGTTCTGTTTCAGTTTTAAGTGTGATTGGAGATGTCGGAGCCATAATTAATTAAAAGTTATAGCTTCGCCTTAACACTTTGTTTACACAAGTATGTGGGTCACATTCGGTAGCTGGGTCATCGCGGCGACCGCACGCGGCCTGACGTGACGATTTGTAGGTTGCTGCGTCAGCGCAATACCCGAGCACTAACTAGCGCCCAAACGTGAGCGACGCGACGCGACCTTTCTTAGCGGAAGTCGAAAGATCACTGTTTGGGAAGAGATAACGCATTTTAATTCATTATAATAAAAATTTAAAATGTATTTTTCAATATAAAATAATCTAAATGTCGCATATCGGCTAAGCACAGTTACCGTCACTATTAATTATATCTATCTAGCACCTACCTTTTCCTACCTACCTAGAATAAATAATAACGAAAACAGAAGCGTGGA
The DNA here is from genome assembly GCA_907164665.1 of Colias nastes. Taxonomy (NCBI): domain Eukaryota; kingdom Metazoa; phylum Arthropoda; class Insecta; order Lepidoptera; family Pieridae; genus Colias; species Colias nastes. The sequence goes on along the minus strand of CAJQZM010040114.1, from coordinate 169,026 downwards.
CACATTAAGAGAAAAAGTAAACAAAAATAAGATCTATTATGTTTTCTCAATAAAAATAATATGATTGGACGGCAGCCATATAAACATTACGCATTCGGGATTTCCCAATTATTGGAATCGTTGACACGTGGATTTTTCCCTAACAAAACTGTTTCGTGTCAATCGATAAACGGAATTCAATGATAGTAGGGAAATCCAAAACGGGTTGCAGTAAAGGACTTTTATTTTTGGATATCGACCTATTTAATTACCTCCCCAGCTTAGACTTTCAACTAGACGGCCAATTTTGAGGTGGAATTTTTTTTATTTAAATAGGTAGATATCCAACTAAAACTAGAGGTTGTAAAGGACTAGGCTCAAATGCATTGTTAAGTTAACCTAATATATTATTAGGCACTTAATTTTTTTTGTATTAAAAAGGAAAATTTAAAGAATCCATACATTTCCAATACAAAGTAATAAATTTAAGACTACGATCAATTTCGGAAGAGCTAAATATCGATAACTAGGCTGCGGAACCATTACCTATATATAGCCTTTAAGGAATACCAGTTATTCTAGAATACTGTCTACGAAATAAAATCATCATAAGTTTTTGTGTGAAAGCGTAACAAACGCTTTCATAGCAATAAAACTATTTGAATTGTTATTTTAGGTGGTATCTGGGAGCAGCTTCTCAAAGCCAATATCGGTCCAGATATGAATTTACACTACAATCTTAATGGAATATATAACAGATATCCTGGAGGAGTTGTGATGCCTGACATCATGAGGAACGAAGGACAGGTATTCTTGTAGTAATGACATCTTAAAGCAGAAGTAATTCCAGTGTGGGACAAAGATAGAGCTGTATAGTGTATAGGTAGTTTAGCGCTATCACATTTCCGCACTGGAATTGTTCCTGCATTAAAACAACAATGAACAGTACCTACTGTTCTGTAGTACATGCTACTATTTGGCTTGCCAATACGCAATTTAGGCCGCTTTGGTTAAAAGTTTTAATATCGTGAAAATGAGGATTTACCACGTTGATAAGGTACCACTTTTCTTTCATGTAGTGAAAGTAAGAATATTTGAAACACATTTGAAATAAATTTTGTAAAAGTTAACAATATAGATTGGTGATAACTTGAGAAGTAGCATTTAGAAGAATAAAATAACAAACTTTCCCTTTCCAGGTTCAACCTGCAAATTTCAGAACTGAAACCCGAGACGGTGCTCCCGAGGAAATTATTATGAATTCCCACTTACCTGTCGATGGAACTAGTAAGAAATTTAAGAGTATTAATTATATTTAAACAATATCAATGTAGATTTTTAATGAAACATTTAATACATAGTTAAAATTACAATCGACTACTATAATACTTATTGACTAATATTTATTCGTTTCAGGTGGAGACGGCAGTTACAAATTCATTCATGACTCCCAAATCCAGGGTAATTTTGAACACGGTAAAAATTTGAAAAAATGATATCGACTATGCATTCGCTGTAATAAACAATAATTAAGAATTTGTTTTTTTTTATTATTTTAAGTTATTTATTATCGTTCCTATTTCTGTCCTTGTCTGTCTATTAATAAGTCCTTGTTTGTCTCTTTTAATTAAACAAAACTAGATAGTAATATAATTCAAAATTCTTGAAGGAATGCAGCAATAGGTGGAAATTTAGCAAAATGACCAGAAAGTCGTTCAAATGTTATTTCGGAGAAAAAAGTTGTAAATTATATTTTTTTAATGCAATTATTCAATTTTATCTTGAATATTTGCAAGGTAATAAAAGAAAGATTAATTAAATCATCGTGATATAAGATTTGAAGGATTATTAAAGCGATAAAATTTAATATGAATACAGCTGTGGAATACAGTATGATAATCACAGACATCCAAATATATGAATGTTTATATATCTGTGATGATAATGCAATACTGTTATACTGTAATATGTTATCTGTGTTCAGAGTGCGAATATAAGTTATCTGTGCCACGTTGATTTTAAAAATGTCTATAGTCTGTAATCTGTGACTTTGCCTGACATCTTTCTTTGTGCAATTTCTTCGGGTCGCTCGTGTAAAATCCCGTTATTTCGCTTTCGTAATTCGTTTAACAAAGGCTGTAACAATTTGCGACGGTGGAGTGATTTGTGTTGAGCACGACACGGGACGCTGGCGACTGCGTGTGGTTCAGTAACACCGTGTTAAAATAAAATATTGTGATACTATTTTATCGATTCACCTTCAACATATTGTTTTTATGCTGTTTATTTATTAGTGCTGCTCGGTGACCCGGGAGCCAGCAGCAGAATTTTTGTGTGGAAGTGCAACTCAAGGTACGTACCTTGAAAGGCTCGGTATACATCTCAGTGACTCAATACAGTGATAACTATTGAACTGAGTCTAAAAATATCTCGAAAGATTTTGTGAGCCATATAAGAATCGGAGGATTGCATCTCGGATTATTGGCAATATTTTATGACCATTTAGTTTTGCGATTCACTGTTATTCACTTGAGCATATCGCAGTCGAAATGGAGCTTCACGAGGCATGAAAGTGGCGATAGTATTTTATCATCGTCACGGCATCTAGTCCGCTAACCATTGTATCTAACTTGAAGCTAAACATTATCTGTTTTACATAAAAATCGTCATGTACTTCCTGGAACTCTGTTACATTGTTTTGATAGTGTATACAAATGGATTTAAAATCAATAACAAGGAAGAATATTGTCAGTAATGAGTTGGTGCAATTTATCAATTGAGAGACAAGGTACAGATCAGGTTGATTGGTCCAATTGTGTGACCCTGGACTCCAATGACTTTTTAAGTGTGAATTTATACAACATAGACAATAAAGTTTTATATTGTTGCTCCAAGATAATATGTTTACTTCGGTATTTAAGAGCAAGGTTGAATAATATAAGAATCATGCAATATAAGAAATGTATTTTTGTTTACATCAACAATTTTAGACATTAAACAAACATATGAAATACTTAGTATTTACAAACCTTCTGTATGTTGGGTTATAAATAAATTATCATAATTACTAATGAAGTAATAAATAATACAAACTGGCTTAAGCATACTGTTATTGTAATGTTACTAGTTTAATGAGATTTAGCTAATAATCCGTTAATGACTTGTGCAATGTATTAAAATGAATACTTGTGCATTGTAGCTTAAATTATAATCTCTATTGCACATTGAGCAGAAATAAATTTTTCCAATACTACTAGACGGTCAATTATATTGAAGATTTTCTGGAATAATCTAAACTAATAAACTAATATTTATATTACAGAGATTTGTTTGTTATGATTTTACTCAAAAATTACTCGACTGACTTATAATAATTATTACTCATTGTTTTATAATTGAATAGATACACCTTTACAAAGTAACATATTTATTTATTTTTTTGTCCTGGGGCAAACCTGGGTGAAGTCAGGATAATCAGCTAGTCATGTATAAACAAGATATAAGTTGCCGCGAGGATAGTTCCATGTCCCAGACTTCTGTATTAGTGACTATTTATTTATTTATTCAATATTTTTATAAAGAATGATTGATATTACTATTAGAAGGTGGTCTAATAGTTTGATTATTTGCCTGTTATGTCAAATAATAAGAAAAAATGTGGCCTAAATCCTAAATATTGTTTTTCTTTTCCACTTATTAAAAATGTAATTGGTGGAATATATTTGTGACTTTTAAAGTAAATTTCTATACATTATCTGTTGCTTTCACATACAGATAAGCTAAACAGAACATAGCCAAAGTTAAATCTGCCATAAATAAATTGCATTTGAAAACTATATCTGTATGTAACTACTGTAGTGAGCGCTTTGTGCACTGTTTTATTAAATAAAAACCAAGTTTTATGTATTCTGTTTCATCAACCTTGGTCAATACTAAATAAAAAAAGAGTGTGTGTCGAGAACACATGTCAGAATCTAAACTTCATTGGCAAGATTAAAAAATACCAAAATCGTCGCCTTACTCCATTACGTGATGGTTTTGCCATGACGCGACCTTGAAATTTTACTCTCAACAAAATCTCTTTTTAAGGAATAGGCAAGTCTCTTAAAATTTCATAGCGTGTTATAACCATGACGAATTACTGAAAGTAGGCTTGCGAACATTCAATTGCCAAATCATTGCATTTTATGTACAGTAGTTATGTCAAAATAATTTATTCACACAGAATGCATGATCACTTACAAAACTAAATTTGTAGCTACTTGGGGAATCACACTTGGGACATATTTATAAAAAAAAAATCCGATTTTTTATGACCAATATATTGATCCAATTCGTTGCATACCTCCATCAGTGATCAGTATCTTTATTATAAATTATAATCATCTCAAATTTGTTAATAGTTATCCGTATAATTGAGTTTTCCGTTTCTTTATGTCTATGAAGTATTGGTGTTACCAGGTATTAAATTTAAGTTGAAAGTATGTGTCAAATGTAGTTAAATGAGTGGAGATTTAGTGAAAGGAAGATAACTAACAAATGGTGTGATGCAAGAGTATACACACAAATATATGTAAACATGAGGAAATATATGCATATTATAGAAAACATGCTGTGTAACATGCGTTATACAGCATGTTTTCTTTTTGGATTGCCTACACATAATATTGTATGTGATTTTAAAAATTATGGACAAATTGAAAAGTTACAGTAATTTTTCTGTAAAATTTCTTAACAGAAACAATGAAAGCACCTAGCATATTAATATTTATATAACTATAAAGTGATTATAAAAGTAATATTATTTATTTTGTTATCAGACTGAGCCGTGTCTTGGGGAAAAATAAACCCGGGCACTACGGTGGCCCCAGAAACACCCGCACCAGCACCCCAACCACCAGGTAATGTGGCATTTTCATTTATGACACTTAACTACATGGGATAAAGTTCAATTTTAATTATAGGATATGGGAGAAGAAGCTTAGTACTGTTTATGATAAACTCAGAAAGCTGTGAGATGGATATTATTCTGGTTGATAACTTTGGATAAACCTGTCATAAGGATTGCCTTAAGATTGAATATGAATTTGACGCGAGTTAATGAAATTTAGACTATTATTTTATTGTATGGTATTGAAAAATAATCATACATCAGAGATGTTTTTTTTATATAAAATTACTGGTTAGTTTAGTTATAAATAAAAGGAAAGAGACCATACTTGAATAGAAACACTAAATGTGCCTATTTAGTTAAAATAAAAAAACCGGCCAAGTGCGAGTCGGACTCGCGCACCGAGGGTTCCGTACAAACCTGCAATTTTTTTTCTACAATTTATTCTGCAATTTATTTTCTAAGTATTTGATATGAATTTCAACTTGATAGCTCTACGCGTTCATGAGGAAAAAAGTAGGTAATAAGTTTATATTTATTAAAAAATAAATATATATTTTGTAATGTAACTAAAAATTTAAGGTTTTCGGAATTTTTCCTTTATGTGTGCTATAAAACGTTGCTTCATGCCAAATTTCAAGACTCTAGGTCGACTGGAAGTACCCTTTAGGTTTTGATTCCCTTGCGAGTACTTGCGAGTTTCAAAATATGCAGCTTAAATTGCTGTTTCTTTTGATTGCGTTGACATAGAAGTTTGATTTTGTTACAGCTTAAAGGTATTATAGACCTGAGTATTTGGTATGAATTTCAATTTAATACCTCTACGCGTTTATGAGGAAATGGGTAGTAAGTTTAAAATTATTAAAAAAAAAATATATTATGTGATGTAACTAAAAATTTATGGTTTTCGTAATTTTTCCTTTATCTATGCTATAAGACGTTGCTTCGTACCAAATTTCAAGATTCTGAGTTCACGGGAAGCACCCTGTAGGTTTTGATTCCCTTGCAAGTGTCGAAAATTTGCGGCATAAACGGCTGTATCTTTTGATTGCGTTGGCTTAGAAGTTTGATTTTTTCACAGCTTCAAGGGACAGTAGACCTGAGTAATTGATATAAATTTCAGCTTCATACCTCTACGCGTTCCTGAGAAAAAGGGTCTTGACAGACGGACGGACGGACGGACGGACGGACGGACGGACAGACGGACAACAAAGTGATCCTATAAGGGTTCCGTTTTTTTCCTTTTGAGGTACGGAACCCTAAAAATGATCCAATCAATAGGAAACGAAAAGGCGGAATACTGTATTTATATTTATTTTTCCATGACATAAATGCACTATCAAAATCTCAATATGTCATTTAACGTGACCTAATTACGCGTATCGAACGTTCCGAAAATGATCCATTGAAATGTTACATTTTTTAGCCCTAACCACAGAATACATAATAGTAGCTAAACGCTACAGAACGGACACTCTCCGCCTCCCGCCAAAATTAAACTTACCTCACCCCCGCGCGATCAGACATAAAATGGGCCATATTTTTCTGCAAGGACGATACGCAACGAAGATTGACAACATTAATCAAATTGACTTAAAGTAATTTTATTATTTTGGATTTGTGATTATCGTTTTTCGTAGAAAATGGTTAGATATTGTGCTGTTTACGGATGTATTTCATCAGAAAAACGCGAATTTTTTTTTACGCTAGTCACAAATGTGCCAACCATAAAGCGTTAACACACACATTTGCAGTCTCTACAGTGTGACTGTCAAAACGATCATTTTGTATGGAGTGTCCGGGGTGTGCCCTAACCTTGCCTTTTTTAGAGGACGCAATTTTGTTTTTTTGATGTGTAGGGGGGGTCAGTGTGAAGCTAAAACCAAGTTTGTGGGGTCGCCACCCTTGTCCCACGGCCGCCATCTTGAAAATAGCGGTTGAAATGGTTTTTACGATATATCTCTTAAACTATTTAACTGATAAAAAAATATCGTTAACATTATTTGTTGCAAATTAAATTCTCTACAACTTTGGTGTAGTAACTTTTAGTCGTAGAACTATAAATAAAAAAGTTATAAGCGAAAATGTTCAGAAATTAGAGCCATTTATATTTTTCAATAAAACTTTTTTTTATCATTTTACGAAGAAATGATATCAGACCATTTTTGTAGATTGTTTTTCGAGGAACAACTTTTATGTACAACATTTTTTCATAACGTCAATAACTAAGGTTTTACAGCTCTCTGAAGTGAGTACTATTTTTCAGTACTCTTAACTATACATAATATATTGGCTATTGGCTCTTTTCTCATACTCCAGAACAATAGAAGCACACTGCAGAACATTTCAGACCTGCTTTTCGACGTAAAAAAAAGTCGCGCTTCCAGACTCTACCTCCTGGGTGGTGGGGAAAAGATTCAATAATTAATTATTAGTGATATTGCAAAATTAATTATTAAAAATATTATAATAACAAAAAAAACCATTACTGATGACAAATTATTATTAGTACACACATAATATAAGTATACTGTATAGTTCAGAGTACTGAAAATTAGTACTCACTTCGGAGCGCTGTAAAACCTTAGCTATTTAATTAATAAAAAAATGTTGTATATAAAAGTTGTTCCTCGAAAAACAATCTACAAAAATGGTCAAATATCATTTCTACGTAAAATTATAAAAAAAAGTTTTATTGAGAAATATAAATATCTCTAATTTCTGAACATTTTCGCTTATAACTTTTTTATTTATAGTTCTACGACAAAAAGTTGCAGGATCAAAGTTGTAGAGTATTTAATTTGCAACAAATAATGTAAACAAATTTTTTTTATCAAATAAATAGTTTAAGAGATATATCGTAAAAACCATATCAACCGCTATTTTCAAGATGGCGGCCGTGGGACAAGGGTGGCGACCCCACAAACTTGGTGATAGCTTCACACTGACCACCCCTACACATCAAAAAAATAAAATTGCGTCCTCTAAAAAATGCAACCCCAAATGTAACTTTTCAATGGACCAAAACCTGAGCAATGAGATCGCAAAAAGGAACAACAGAGAAACGCAGTACAAGCATTTAGGGCCGGCGCAGATATGGCGGAGCGCAGCGCATTTTTCCTTATCAAACTATTATCGACATTGTCCTCATAAAATAACATTCCAAACCGCAGCACACTGCCTTTCGCATGTGACACTTCGATGCTCCTCGGGAATAATTTGTTGTTATTTGATTTTGAATATTATTTTAATAACGACAACGTCGATAATAGTTTGACAAGGAAAAATGCGCTGCGCTGCGCTCCGCCATATCTGCGCCGGCCCTTAGATTTTGTAATCCCCGCGTTATTGTTAAGGCGTGTAATATCGTGAGATATGCATGTCGAGATGTTTGTTTAATGGTGTTCGCTAAACAATAAACAAATAGACGTATGTACGTTAAAAACGAAGGCCGTGATGTCATTGTTTTTCGATAGCCTCGTTCCAAACTTGAGATAAAAATATTGTTATCGGATGAGTGCTTGATGTAGTCTTGCTGTCCGGAAAACGTAGATTTGGTATAAATGCTTTTCAAAAAATTATACTACAAATCTGGTAATTATATTAATTTTTATATCTAGAATCTTTATATTTTGGACACTGCATAAAAATAGGTTAACTACCCATACAAAATTTGTGATATCATTCGATGTTACTAATTTCCGGAGAGATTTACATATAAAATTAGTATGATTAAATTCAAACTCAAACTCAAACTCAAACATTTATTTATTCAATTAGACTTCTTCGAGAAGCACTTTTGAAACGTCAATACATATTTTTAACATTTACCACCGATTCGGAAAGCAGTATCTATGGAGAAGAATCGGCAAGAAACTCCATAGTTGCTCTTTTAAATCATTTCAGTATTACAATTATACAAAATATGTAAGTAACTGTACGTATATATCATAATATGCCAAAGAACTGTCCTGTGGTTTTTACGCGACAACCCTCCATGGGTTTTTATCTTCCATATATTCCTTAATGCTGTAATAGGCTCTCTGAACTAATACGTTTTTTACATAATTTTTAAATTTAGCACTACTAAACTCTTTAATACTATGAGGAATTCTGTTGTAAAAAAGTATACCTTGGCCCATAAATGAATTTTTAACTTTAGCTAACCGGTAAAATGGCATTTCAATTTTATTTCGGTTCCTTGTGCCATAACGGTGTCTATCTCCTACTCTTGTGTGTAAGTCTGCGTTTTTGTGTACATATAAAATATTATTAAATATATACTGTGATGGTACTGTGAGGATACCAGTATTCTTAAAGAGATCTCTTAGTGAGTCCCTAGCACGTAAATTATATATAGAGCGTATGGCTCTTTTCTGTAATATAAATATAGTTTCTATATCTGCAGCCCTGCCCCATAGCAGAATTCCATAGGACATAATGCTATGAAAGTAGCTAAAATAAACCAATCTAGCCGTGTCTTCATCGGTGAGATGCCTTATTCTTCGAACTGCATATGCAGCTGAACTAAGCTTAGCAGCGGTGGTGGCAACATGGGCCCCCCATTGTAGCTTCTCATCTAGTGTCAAACCAAGAAAAACAGTAGAATCCACAGGGTATAATACCTCCCCGTTTAAAATAATATCCCTTTTCACCTTTTTTACATTTGGAAGGATAAATTCAACACAATTTGTTTTTTTTGCATTTAATAATAAATTATTAGCAGTGAACCATTTGGATATGCGTAAAAGAGCAGAGTTTACTTCGTCAACATTTGTGTCATGTCTATCCACATTAAATATTAATGAGGTATCATCTGCAAACAGTACTATTTCACACATATCCTGCAAATAATAAGGTAGGTCATTAATATATACTAAGAACAAAAACGGTCCTAAGATAGATCCCTGCGGAACACCTATGTTAATCGGCGCACCGCGAGATTTCTCTCCATTAACAACAACGGTTTGTACCCTGTTCTGAAGATATGAAGCTATGAGGTCCTGAGATAAACCTTTAATACCATAAAAATTTAGTTTCCGTAATAGAGTGGTATGTTCTACACAGTCAAAAGCCTTAGAAAGGTCGCAGAATATCCCCAAAGCATTCTTTGAATTTTCCCATGCTTTATATATATGTGACAAAAGAGCTATTCCAGCATCAGTGGTAGAGCGCCCCTTTGTGAAACCAAACTGTTTGGCGTGCAGTAAACCATTTGATACAAAATGACTACATAATTGGTTTAAAATTAATTTCTCGAAGACTTTGCTCAAAGTTGGTAAAATGGAAATTGGCCTATAGTTATTACAGTCTTCTTGGTCACCACTTTTAAATAAAGGAATAACTTTACTTAACTTTAATAAATCAGGGAATATACCACAGTCACAACATTGATTAAATATAAACGCTAAGTGGTTGGCAATGTTTTCTATAATATTATTTACTAGATTTACAGACATTCCCCAGAGATCACATGTTTTTTTTAAGTTTAATGTTTTAAAAGTTTTAACAATTTCCTCTGCAGTCACATGTCGCAATTCAAATAATACATTACACTCAGCAACATGGTCCCTCAAGTAGGACTCCGCAAGCGCTGATGACGAATTTAATTTTTCGGTAATACTAGCAGGGACACTACTAAAAAAATCTTCAAAAGCAAGCGCAACATCAGCACTTTTGTCAATGACCCTACCAGCATTAACTAGTTTTATGGTACTATTTGATTGGCTTTTGCCCATTTCACCATTAATAATTGCCCAAACCGTTTTAACTTTGTTATCAGAGTTGCGTATTTTATCTCTGACATACAAGCACTTGGCAGTGAAACAAACTTTTTTAAAAGTTTTTGAATAATTTCTAACATAACTAAGAAATGCCAAGTCTTTGTTATATTGCTTCATGCCATATAACTCATATAAAACGTTCCTGCATCTGTGTATACTAGGTGTTGCCCATTGGCTAAATGGTAAATCCTTGGTAATACTTAAAGATTTAACTTTAAAGATTTTTTCAAACTCATTATGAATTAAATTAAAAAGATTTGTAAACATTTCACAAGGATTATTATGAAAGGATTGATCATTCAGGCCAGGCAATTTATTATTAATATTATCTCTAAATTTATGAATGCCTTTTTTTAGTTATAGGCCTAACATTAATTCTTTTAAATGTAGGTATGCAATCCCATTCAAAAACTACTTTCTGGCCACAGTGATCCGAAGTCAGTGTATTGAGAATATTTTTTTCTAAAAAGTTACAATCACAGTAAACATTATCAATACAAGTTGCAGAACTAGGTGTAATTCGTGTGGGTTCATCAAAAAGTTTATGTAAATTAAATGATTGAAATAAATTAACTATTCGTGTTGCCATTTGTGTGTGTGAAAGTAAATCAATATTAAAGTCTCCACATACTATAACCTTCTTTTCACTTCTGCTCAAACGCTTTAATATTTCTTCCATGACTGTCTCAAACATATTATAGTCACTGGAAGGAGGCCTATAAACGCAAACAATAATGTAACGCTCAAGTTCAACACAGGACAGTTCAATGGTGCGTTCTACAGAAAGGCTAACAATGTCAGTTCGTTCCTTGCATTTTAAACTATTGTGTACAAAAATAAGAGAACCTCCATGAATAGCATTTGTCCTAAAGTATATACTTTTTAATTTATAATTATCAATATTTATTAACAACTGACATTGTTTAAGCCAATGTTCTGTTACACAAAATATTTTAATTCTATTATGATTTAAAAATAATTCTATTTCTAATAATTTGCTAGCCAAGCCTTGAATATTTTGATGCACAATAGAAAAAGACTGCTTAGCTGTTGTCTTATAAACTAGTTTAAATCTAGCTTAGGGCTAGATTGTCTGTCAACACTTAACCTAGGTTGATGTATATAATTACTACTACATAAAATTATAGTAGATCCAGGGTCTGATACTAAACATGTACCAGACTGGTTAATAATTTTATATGCTATTAACATAGCAAGTTCTCTCTTATATCTAAATGGCAGATACACTGTATTCTTTGTCAAACCTATATCTCCAAAAAGTATATGAAAATATAGTTTAATTACAAAGCTTTAACGGAAAACAGGATCTGATATCCAGAGCGCATTCGCCACACGAAAGTACATATTAACGATCGATGAAAAATTGAATTACGTCGAATGCACGGGACTGCACTGGATTGCGCTCGTAATTCCGCCGGATTGAGCATGTTAAGAGGTTCAATATATGAGAATTCTATTCCGGATTGGCTTACTATTACTCTATCGAGCTTAAACTACGTCTTATATTGTCCTTTACCTAGTCTACCGTAACAACGGAGGTTAGAGCGAAAAAATGGACTATAAAATGGTTTTTCTGAATTGCGGAAGACGGCGAATTATTTCCGCAAAGCTAAATTGTATCGAATATCTTGTAGGTGTTTTTGGTAGTAATCAGTGGTATATCGAATATACAATTTTTCTCCTTACATTTGACTCTCAGACATCTCTACAATTATTTTTTTATTATTATATGTAACGAAAAACAAAAGGGTACCTATTCGAAAGGATCAATTACTAATATTCTTTATTTTCTTTTTAAAGTAAAAATGATCACCTTGTCTAATGGAATCCATCAATTTCATAATATATTTATATGATATAATAGAACTACTAATGTGTTTAATTAGAGTTATTCATAAACACGTATGAAGACACGCGCTCGTTTCATAATTTTAGCACATACTTGCCAAATATCTTATCGTGGTATTTATCAGTGTAAATATTAATATAAAGCTTGGATGATATCAAAATATTAAAGCACTTAATTTTTACTGATTTCTAATTCCTGTGTCCAATATACAAATAATATTTTCATATTGTGATTTTAGGAATTAAGGTCAGGTGAAATTTCACGTCTGACTTCATTGTATATTTTACTTCCGTATTATGTATTCGGTTAACGCTTACTCACTTGTTTGAAATATTAACATATTTTTATGCATATAAAATGATTATTTTTCTTTATTTTTAATTACAATAATTCTGTTGCATTGTGTGTTTTTAAAACATAAATAATAATTAAGATTGACGTTGATATACTCACATGTTTATGATTTTAGTTTTCAGATAATTGTGTTGGGGAAAAAAGTGTAGAAGTTGCGCGAAGGACGCGACACATTCGGTCAATCTAAATTCTAAGGGCTAAATCGTATAGTGAATTCAGTTAGCGTGTATTCGATTCCAGTATTATCCAATTTGTCAGTCAAATATATAGCACGCGTGTCACAATCGGACACAAGGTACCGTTTCGGTTGAATAATTCACACGTTCTACCCGCCTTGATGTATTATTTTTAAAGTAGGAGTATTGATTGAACACTAGTAGTGGTGTCTCAGGGGTTTCCAACGTTTATCTTCGTTCCGTATAATTACGGTTGGTGGGTGTACACTATTCTTCGCGCTTATGTATGTGTAGTGGCCGCTAGCATTGTGTGTTTGTTTTGCAAGATGTTTCATATTAATGTTGGAATGAAATATCAAAAATATTGTTGCAAAGATTATACATATTTGAAAATTGTATATCTTCGTTGCACTGGTGTTATGCTAGATTTACCATGTGTTAATGTGATCATCATCGTTTTTACATTACTAGACTGGGTGACAATATGTACCTACAGTTTATTTATTTATTTATAACAATTACACCTATCTAAAGATATCCATACTATATTAATATATTAATATTATTAATATAATATTATAAATGCGAAAGTAACTCTGTCTGTCTGTCTGTTACTCAATCACGCCTAAACTACTGAACCAATTTTCATGAAATTTGGTATGGAGATATTTTGATACCCGAGAAAGGACATAGGCTACTTTTTCTGGAAATCCCACGGGAACGGGAACTATGCGGGTTTTTCTTTGACTGCGCGGGCGAAGCCGCGGGCGGAAACCTAGTATTTAATAAATAATCCACGTAAATTGTAAATAACCGACAGGATTACTTGAATTATTTCAATAGTAAATTTTCTTGCATTTAAATTTATTAATATTCAGATGGATAGGTAGTATGCTTAAATTCTATCTTTGGTTCAGTCACATAATTCGATTTTTACATTGAATGCTGAGTGCATTCCATGTTAAAATCGTCGCTTGCGTCTCTTAAAAGTTACTTTTTGTCAAAATTTTCTTTTAAAATATCAGTTTTCTAAAATATGATTAATATAGTATTATTTATTCTCCTTATGTGTTCCGGCGTTATAAACTGTTCAAAAGTGTTATTTCTTATGGAAAAGCTTCTAATATACGGAAACGTACAAATATACGGAGTATTGCATCACCAAGGTTAAGGTCATAAATAAGCACACACACATAATTTTTTTAGTGCATCTCATCAGTGTTTATTTTTAAATTTCTTAAAACAATAAGTCGTTTGTTTTATATCGCTCATTGTTTATTTGTGCATTCTCGGGATTAGTGACTCACTAATACATTGTTGTAATCACATTTCCCGAAATTAACGGGGAACTGACGTTCGCAGAGTTCAATCTGTGGTAAACGTAGGTATGTCCGTCTGAATATAGTTATGTATATGAGTGTTTAGTACTAATCTATAACGAGTTTATGCTAATGAGTATTTTATTTCACGTACCATTTCTTTAAAACACCATAATAGTATATCGACAATAGACCACAACACTACCACTCCAGCCTTCATGATAAAATGTATGCAATTTCGCCAAATGTTCCACAGTCGATACTATAATTATGTTAATTGCTGTGAATTAGACTGCCACGCGAATGTATACGGTGACGTTAGAATATGATAACGTCATTAAATCGTTAAGATTGATGCAGTCTTACACCGTCCGCACAAAAGTTCCCGCGTCTCCTTCCGATCTCTCCCAATGTCCTTCTATAGATGTTGTACAACCTGCTTCCCTCGACACTCGTATGGGAGTGGTAATTTATTTTATATTCATCCCACTTTTCCCACAAAATGCAGTTTTGTATTGATTAACACACGCCACACAATTAAATCAAAAAGCTTTTAAGCACATACGCGATGGAAATGGTCATTATGTAACTAACAACCGTATGTTTTAAACCAGATTTTATTAATTACTAGCTTTTTGCTCCCGGGTACGCCCGCGTAGTCAAAAGAATACCCGCATTATTCCCGTGTCCAAACAGACAATCTGACAGACATACAGACAGACTGACAGACAAAGACACTTTTACGTTAAACGTAACGACGTCATATTAGTAGGAAAATAGGGATAAGTAAGGATAATGAATATTGAATGTATAGGTATATAAAAATATAAAAGGTAGGTTTGGGTGGTGGTTTTGACTATCCTCATTAGAAGAAGTGGAAATCGACATATTATATTCGTCTGTGGTACTTTGTTGTACTGCTCATTGTATGCTACTATTTTGTAAACAACTTCTATCGCAATCGTGTTGAAGAAAAGCTAGAAATTTCAAGACTACCCTCATTCTTTTGAACGCTAGTGGTAAGCTACTGTGAATGGTTATAACATGTTGTTACATGATTGTTTTTTATTTATTATAGATGCTGTTGCAGGGGTGCTGGAGATGACGGGCACGGATAATATCCGCTTTAGCGGTCACACTCTAGACAAGGCCACTAAGGCAAAAGTCACGCTAGAGAACTTCTATACGAATCTCATTTCACAGCACTATGAGAGAAAGCAAAGGTGGGTAGTTACACAAACTAGTAAAGTCGATGGTATCGTGGTTGTGGGTAATTTAGATTAGTTTCATCCTACTAATATTATAAATGCGAAAGTTTGTATGGATGTATGGATGTTTGTTACTCTTTCACGTAAAAACTACTGAACCGATTACAATGAAATTTAGCACACATATAGAGGGTAACTTGGAATAACACATAGGATAGGTTTTATCCCGGAAATCTCACGGGAACGGGAACTATGCGAGTTTTTCTTTGAAAACGCGGGCGAAGCCGCGGGCGGAAATCTAGTTTAGTAATATTTTCATGATCTGCCCCCGAAAGATTGAAAGTAAATAGAGGCGTTTTGTTGAAAAGTTATGTTTGAAACATACATAGGTAGATAAGGCCGCCCTCTGTGCTTATACTTTGTCTTATTGTTACTTTTAGGTATTTACTCGTTTTCTTGCACAATAAAGTGTTAAATAAATAAATAGTACCTGCTGTATTATATTCAATTTGTTCCCACAATCACTTGGTCAACACAATGTGAAATTTATTATTCAATAATAACATATCCGAAGGCTGATGTCTACAGCAGTACCAAGAAAATGTTAACAAAGCAAATAATGACATTAAACCGCAATACGCAACTGTCGTTTCTCAAAGTAATAACCGGGTGTTGTGATTGTCGTTTTGTAATATTCAATAGATTTCTATTGCTTCGAGTGCTCGATAACAGACCGTTTTTGTAATGTTCGCCATGGCGCATAATATCATTTTGGCACTCGCCCTGTTTGGATAAACGCCAATTTCTGCTTTTTCAAGACATAGACTTAAACTGCGAGCATTCGGCTTATATAATGAGGTGGGGAGAGGTTGAACGCGGAACGATCTGTTACTCTGAACCATCCGAGTTTCACAGCGGTGCTAAATATAATAAATGTGCTAGCCAATTAACCTATGAATGACGTCATTCAGCCGTAATTAATATTGCTGTGGATCAATAGAGTCCAGCTAATAACTCTATAGAGTTGACTCCCATAGTATTAGTTTTAATCATTACTGGTATAAGTCGGTGGTGTTCCGGAGTTGTATGGAAACGAATAAAAGAACAATAAGCTAACACTATGAATATGTTGTTCTTGTTAGCATGTTCGTTTCATGCTAGTAAAATGTTCGTATATTGTAGTCGTAGAATGTGTAGCATATGTTTGAGCGTCGTTAAAATCCGGGATGCTTTTTGTTATGAACACCTGATTATGTAAAATTAGAGCTAGCGCGCAAGAGCAACTTTTGTCTCCGCAACTATTTTGTCTCTCCCATCAACTCTATAGGAAGTTGCGTCGCTACGTGCGCGCACTTTCTTACTAGCCCATAGAGTTGATGGGAGAGACAAAATAGTTGCGGAGACAAAAGTTGCTCTTGCGCGCTAGCTCTTATAGATAAAATCTTGTAGATCAGGATGTTCTGTGTTTTACTATATTGATATTATTCAGTTAATTAGTGAATATGAGAGGTTTGCTCCAAATAAATAAAATAAATAAATAAATCCAAGCTGAATTTATGTTACCACTTTTGCACCTCCATTAACCGTATCCCACTTACGTTTTACTGCATAACGCCATCAGCATTTAGACGTAAATTATAATAGACTTATTGATGAGTATTTCTTCGTCCATAAATGGATATTACAAACAACAAAAACAGATTAGCAACACATAATTGTATAGACTATAGAACGTTAATCCGCAAACGGTTTAAGTACTTTTACTCATCGATCCAATTTCTGGACGATTATTTTTATGTTTACATATACATTTATTCTTCTACTTCCTTAATTAATGGAAGTACCAAGTAGGGATTTCGCCAATGTCCCTGGGGAGAGACAGGACTCAAGTTTTACCCAGTTAGACTATGTTGGTCTTACCACAAAACAATTTAAACACAGTCTAACTTTAAACCAGGGATCTGTCACTTTAATAGTTGTCTATGTGAAATACGACAAAACCAGATTAAAGAGAACCCGCGCAGCAAAACCCTGTTTAAAGGTTTTTGTGGTAAGTCAGTAAATATCTATATTCTATAACCATCAATATTTCGCATATACTACAAGTAGTAAGGAACAGAAGTACGTAGTAACCAAAGAAAAGCTGTTTATACCTAAATTATACCAGATCACAATCATAACTTCCGCATTAGATCGACCCTTTATAGCACTACAGACGTGAAGAGCTTAATCCGATCCTGTTAATTCCAGTGGATGGAGGAACTAACTACTAACTTCAATGTATCCTCTACCATGTGAAATAGCACGTAGCGTAGGTGTAAAAGGAAGTAGTTTAATAGGGATTTCTAGTAATTCGTCGACGTAGGGCATAATAGACTTAATGCAAGGCTGTGCATGTGTAACTACCTGATAGATATTTGCGCAATCAGTATTTTCAAACCTCTAAATTGACCGTAAGGAAAAATATTTGTTTATTAAGTAGGTGGGTAGACATCCAAACAATGGTAATATTTCATAAAACAAAAGAGAAAAAACGTGGATCAAAACGTGTTCAATATTCAGCAACGTTCAGCACACAAACTTTGGAGCGAGTTGCCAAAGCCCTTGATGTTATAATAAGTTTACACCCTTTTTACTTTCCATCGAGTAACTTTTCCGCTCGGCTGTCCTCTTTGTCCATTATACACGAGTTTGTACGAAACTCTTTGTTTATTTTAAAGGAAAATTATACTCTATAAAAATCTCGGAATAACGTATTGTTGTGTTATAACAAAGAGCTTCGAAATCTTTGATACAGAATGATGTCAGTGGATTTGAAATTAAACATGCTACTGGCATATTGTGACCTAGTGAGGGTTCAGAACAATTCTGTTGATTAATGTTTGAAAAAATTAACCTACTCTTATTCAAATTAATAGTTTTAGTGTTAATACTCTTTTAATGTGTTCATGGCTTGTTCTTTTATATGTTATCCAATTAATCAGATAGCGAAGCGTATCTGCCACATAGTCGGAAGATAACATCAAATACAATTTTTGGAATTGATTATTATCTTTTAAGAGGTACCAGGTGTTTAAGAACGTAATTTTTTAAATGATATTAGGAATTCTTCTATAATAATATAATATCAAAGATTATATTAAAAATATAATTAGATAAATACTTCCCTATATGATAGCCCACAGGTGACATACATTATCATTTGGAGCTTTTTATCAACATAACTTTACTGAATTATAAAGACTAGAGAGCTTTCAGTATTGTCTCCCTAAACAAAACCATTATAAGCACACTGATATCTATGTCATTCTTCTTTTCCTCACAATGGCCACAGTCAACAAAACCCATAACATGCGTTATGCTTTGTATTGTTACCTTTTAATAGAACTGCATTTTAGACTAATAGATTTCAAAACAAAACGTGATGATGATGTTGCGCAACCGGTCGTATTATTTGCGTATAATCGAAAAATTATAAAGTAAATGGAATTAGTGAACTAAGTGCGTTTTATTTACAAAACTTATAATCCAACTCTAAAACAATTGTCGTACAATAAACAACTAGACTCACAATCACGCTCAAAATGTCAATGTATTAGGCAGGATTTTGGAATGAGCGATACAATAGACTTTGAACGTAACCACAACGAAATAAGGTGTTAATTTCTATGATAAAACATTGATAAAAATCAGGCCATTTTTAACGACCTTTTAATAGGCGATTGTGAGACTATTTGTTTATAGAAACCAATAAAATAAGTACAAGAATTCCATACATCTAGTACCATTAACTTCTAGACTGGAGAAGCTGGAAGAGTCTCTCAAGGATGAGAGTCTCACAGAGAGCCAGAAGCAGGAGAAGCGCCAGCAACACGCTCAAAAGGAGACGGAGTTCCTCAGGCTCAAGCGTTCTAGACTTGGGGTTGAGGACTTTGAGCCTTTGAAGGTAGGGTATACGTAGAATCTGAGGAATTAAGTGTTGCTGTTGAAGTATAGCGTATGACTATATTAAGAAACTATGGAAGTTCTACACAGGGCATTAAAATTCCATATAATATTTTCTATTGTGTAGGAATATCCAAAAGAAAAGTAACTCGCTTTATGATCCCTTTAGGAGTTGTAAAGAGATCCTCTTATTAAGTTTTGTAGTTCGTATTTTTTCAATAGATAAGAGAAGATAAGAGAAATAATGATCCATTCAATAAATGTATTAGTTTCCTGGTCGTAATAGCAAACGTCTTAATACACAATTATGTTTCTAGGTGATAGGTAGAGGGGCGTTCGGTGAAGTGCGGCTAGTGCAGAAGAAGGATACGGGACACGTGTACGCTATGAAAATACTCAGGAAGGCGGATATGCTGGAAAAAGAACAAGTGAGTTAATACTGATGTAATAGTTTAGATAGATAGATAGATAGATAACACGTTTATTCATAGACACCAAAAAATACACATAATACAAACACAAAACATAAAATCAATTAACAGAATCAAAACACACAGTATATAAAAAGAAAGTTTTCGACAAAAATATCTTATTGCCTTCATAAAATCATGACAGATAAAATCCTAGGAATATTCTACACATGCCTGGAGGGATTTTTAGTCTTTTACGCAAAAATAGCTCATCAGAGATGTGTGAAATCTTGTACAGATATAGATTTTAGGCTGGATTAGCACACAGGTTGCTTTTTAATCAGGTACCACGCAAGTGAATCCACAGGCTGCAACTAGTTTGATAAATAAATAAAAATCATTAGTAATTTATGGTCAACTATATCTCGTTTCGAATTACATTACCTAATGCAACGTCGTATATAGATAGATGTAAGTGGGTGTTGCAAGATTGACCAAATTTGATGTATGAATAATGTGTGACTCAAATGGTCGTGTTCTTCAATATATTATGAGTGTGTCTAGTATTGGGGACATATTGATTATTATTTGTTTATTTGATAGGAATATCGTGAGTTCTTTTAATAACGGGGCTATTTATTTAGGCTAGTTATTAAATTTTCTAAGTTTCATATTGTTATGCTAATAATTTTTCATACATTTAAATATTGCCTTTACTAGATTATGTTGGTTAACGACCAATAAAACAGATACGAATTACCTTATGTATCCCTAAGATGTATAAACTCTAATTTTAATTGTCAATTGTAACAGGTAGCCCATGTCCGAGCAGAAAGAGATATCCTAGTAGAAGCGGACCACCAATGGGTCGTGAAGATGTACTACAGTTTCCAAGACCCCATGAACCTGTACCTCATCATGGAGTTCCTCCCTGGGGGTGACATGATGACGCTCCTCATGAAGAAAGACACCCTGAGTGAAGAGTGCGCGCAGTTCTATGTCGCTGAAACGGCGCTGGCGATCGATAGTATACATAAACTTGGATTTATACATAGGTATGATAATCAAATAAACATAATATAACGGTATAATATACTAAAGTTATGAAAGTAATAGAAAGTGTACCTGTTTGTTTCCCTTTCATTATTTTACCATTGAAAAGATTTTGGTGAAAATTGGTTCAGAGATAATAGATCATGGGAAATTTTTATCAAACACACTTTGTACTTGTTCCGATACAACACCAAACTTCTAGTCTCGTCTTATGATTATAAACAGTGTGTGAAAACAGCATTCTTTTTCAGGGACATAAAACCAGACAACCTCCTACTAGACGCGCGCGGGCACATCAAGTTGAGTGATTTCGGCCTTTGTACGGGCCTCAAGAAGAGTCACCGTACCGACTTCTATAGAGATCTTTCTAGAGCGACACCTTCGGATTTCAGTGAGTTCATTTCTAGCCAAAATAATTGTTCATTTTATCTTTAAAGTACTTGAGATCATTTTTACTTTTATGGTAGTTAAAGATTGGGCACTTGGGCACTGAAAAGTCGTTGAGGAAATTGTATTTGAAGCAATGAAGTTTGTCAAAATCGTAATTACTTGAAAGAGATGAAGATAAGAATACGAATCTAACACACCTAAAATCATTGAAATCCGTCCAGTCCTTCTAAGTGAGTTATAAGTGGTTTAACTTTGAAAGAGTCAATTATATAACAGAACTCACATTTTTCTTTCCCATTTTCCTTCAAAATACTTATTAACAAAAACAACACACATACCAAAGATGTCTATCTACATATCGAGTAGTCTATTTCCCAGTATCGACGTCCTCCTCGGCGATGGACTCCAAGCGGCGGGCAGAGTCGTGGAAGAGGAACAGGCGTGCGCTAGCGTACTCTACAGTGGGCACACCGGATTATATAGCGCCTGAAGTGTTCCTGCAGACGGGATATGGACCGCAGGCTGATTGGTGGAGCTTGGGAGTTATTATGTAAGTGTTTTAGAGCTCTGCGTGTAAATATTTGTAGGTTTTCTTAGTTCTGCGTGTAAAAATATGGTTTCCTGAAATTTTTGAAGGTTTCTGGGGTATTTGCGAGGGGTTTGCTGGATTATGTAGTGCCAGAAGTGTTCCTGCATAGTCTGCAGACTGCAAAATGGTTGGTAGTTTGGGGGTTATTATGTAATTGTTATGTTATAGCGGTTCTTGTTTTGAACGGTTCTGGAGTAGGTATTTTGGATAATATAGCGTCAGAAGTCTTCCTGCAGAGTGCATATGGACCGCAAGCTGATTGGTGGAGCTTGTGCGTCAGTATGTAAGTGTTTTGGTGTTCGGCATAGATTAGGGTAGTTTCCGGAAACTTTTGAACGGTCCTGGGGTCACAAGTGTAGGTTCGCCATATTTTATTGCCAGAATTCTTCCTGCAGATTTAACCATTTCAGCTCTTAAGGGAAATGTATTTACAGAAGTCTGGGTGGATTCTAGTGTATTTACTGTAAAGTAAATCTCATTCATTACTTCTCGATGAATCTTTTGGTAATCAGAATAGACCATGTTGTATAATTTGTGACTTTTATACATATTTATGTACATTTTCTATTTTATTTTGCACACATTGCGACATTTCATATTAAATATAAAATTTTATTTATTGTTTCTTGCTTTTGTTTATAATAAATATGTGTGTTCTTAGCATTTGCCTTTCATGCATAGCGAATTTCTCATATCATAATCTGCATTGCTTTATTGAATAATATTTATTGATACTGAGAATTATATCAGCATACTGTTAGTAGTATGGCTATCTTAATTTAGAAGCTATAATTATCATTGCTTTAAATTTCAAGGAACACTACGATAACTAGTGGATTTAAAACTACTCTATTCAACATAATTGAAGCCCTATTAAACAAAGCAACAACTGTTTAACATTCATTAGAATGGTCTTTATTTTAATGGAAGAAACACTATTTAAATGGACTCATAATGACAATAATACGAAGTTTCATTGAAATCTGTTTTCCGCAGTAATAACTATCTTAACATTACTATAAGTATTATCGTATGATTTAAATAAATTTAAACTTATGTGCCGATGTGAAACTGCAAAGCATACGAGATACTTATGATTCACTTGCAAATTGAATTGAGGAAATATATTTTGTTTCTATATTATATGAATATGACTCATTCCGCAAAACTGCATGCATTGCTATTGTTCATGTCACCTATTTCTTTTGCGATTTATTATTGATTTTTCTGTTCTAATGAGTAGATATTGGCTGTACAACGG
This sequence comes from Colias nastes, assembly GCA_907164665.1. NCBI lineage: Eukaryota > Metazoa > Arthropoda > Insecta > Lepidoptera > Pieridae > Colias > Colias nastes. The sequence goes on along the minus strand of CAJQZM010040114.1, from coordinate 145,798 downwards.
TCAGACGTGTAACCTATTTACATATGACATGTATAAATGACTATAATAAGTGCTCTACTTGTACAAAGTTTCTATAAGCAATTATAGCACTTAGGCTGATTTAAGGAAGTTAACATTCTTATTTAAGGAAGTTTCAAGATTATTTTAAGCAAGGCAGACCTTCGTCATAGTAGTAAAACATGTTTATATCTTCGGTCCTGCATCTAAAGTAAATATAATTTGGGATCAGCGTATACTGTGAATTTACATAATTGGAACTAATCTTGCAAGCGAATATACTAACCTTCATATTGCACTATTGCAAATGAACTCATACAATTCTCAAACACCAATAAGCGAATATAACCTCAAATTACTGCGACCTACTCTTTGCCTTATCAATACTGTTTCCATCTTAGCGATTATAATCATTCCAAATACTGCTTCACTTAAATACAATTAAAAACTCCTACAAATGATATATTTTTACATTCCAGGTACGAAATGTTGATCGGCTATCCGCCATTTTGTTCCGAGTCACCGCAGGAAACGTACAGAAAGGTGATGTCCTGGCGGGAGTCGCTCACGTTCCCACCGGAGATACCGATCAGCGAAGAGGCTAGAGAGACGATACTGCGTTTCTGCTCTGAACCCGATCGGAGGTGAGATAGAGTAAAGTCAGGATACTTTGAAGATCGTGGGGAGTTTAAAATGTTAATTAGTTGGTTAGGTTTGTGAATAACTTATTGGGGTAAGGAAATACGGCTCATAAGCTTTTAAACTCGCGTAAAGTCAGAAGAAAATTGTTCATAGCTCATATTACAGTATAGATTTTAAAAATTATTTTACCAATACAAAGCTATTTCCCGATAAAGCCGTGGCCCGATTAATGCATCTAGAATTTGTTTTTTTTGTAAAGCGGGCATATAAGTTAATGGTTGCCTCATAGTAACCGAAATACTTAATCGTGCAGAAGCGTGATATGCTCCCATATTCAATCAACATCTTGCTGGCAAGATGACAACATTTAAACAAAGGTTAGCAATACATACTCAACACTTGATCAACTATTGCTTTGCCAATGTCTACCACGTATATGAAACTTAATAATACCATTCACCCACAGGCTAGGATCCCAGCGCGGTATAGAAGACGTCAAATCGGTATCCTTCTTCCGGGGTGTAGACTGGAACCACGTGCGCGAACGACCAGCCGCCATCTCGGTGGACGTCCGGTCCATAGACGATACGTCCAACTTCGACGACTTCCCAGATGTCAAGCTTGAGATACGTGAGTGGCGAGCTTTATTTTGTTGGCCATGTTTGATTTTGACAGGGATAGCGAGAGCGGCGTGCTTTGTTTTGGTTGTTTATAAGTACGGAGAGATTTGTTTGCGTCATAAAGTCTTTTATGTGTTCTCAATTTATAATACAAAAAAGCCCACCAATATTTTTATGTGTATACTTACCATAAAAGAGGCATATCTAAATTCAGACTGTAGGATAACATTTAAGTTACTCTAAAATATGGTTTCGGCAATTTTCGAAAAGGATAAATCTGTTTATACGTGTAATTAAATAGTTTTATTTATATCGATCCACCTGAAATACTTCTATAGTCACAATTCTATAGTACAATAATTTCAACAATGACCATTTAATTCCAGCATCAGCGCCCATCACCCAAGACGGCGAGGTCGCCTACAAGGACTGGGTGTTCATCAACTACACGTTCAAGCGCTTCGAGGGGCTCACACAACGAGGCACGCCCACAAAGAAATGATGACACACACACTGAGCTTATTCCCAGAAAAATATATGTCTAATCTTTTCCACCTCAGAAAAAATGTCCGTATACTCTTCTTGGACCTCCCAGAAGTATGTCCCAAAATTTTCCTTAGACCTCCCAGAAAAATATTCCCTTAACTTTCCATTGAACCTCCCAGATAAATATGTCCCTAAACTTTTTTACCCCAGAAAATAATATGTTCCAGAACTTTTTCCCTTGGACTTGGAATGTCCCCAAAACTTCGCCACTAACGTGCACACGAACTTACATACTCATAGCTGTTCCTTAAGCGATTTCACTAGGAAACTTCTAGACGTAAACCTACATATAAGTAACGTGTTTGTGTATTGAGAAAAGTAAGGTATGGATTTCTATGAACCGTCTTCGGGATTGCTAGTTATATTTTTCTGGTCAGTCTGGTCTTTGTATGTTCGGTTTTGTTGGATGTTTTGAACAATTCAATAGTACATTTATTTAATATTCTCATGCGTTTTTTTGTTTTTTTTGTTTTGTGCGGTTTTCTCGAGTAATGTATTGCGTAGCGTGTTGTCGGTTCTAGCTAGGTACGCAAAGCTTTCTAGGATTTCAGTGTTGATGCGAACAATTTATATACATTTATACATACAAATGCTTACACAGATACATCACAATATATATTATACAATGATATACATTATTGAAAAACATTATAGAATTTGCGAAACGTATATGTTTAAGATTAGTAAAAAATTCAGGCGGTTTTTGTTAGTATTTTATGGATTCATGCAAAATTGCCATTATACACACAATCTTTGCAGTTCTTTACAATAATAATATTTACGCGTTCGATATTTTTTTGTTAGAGCTGTTTTTCTATATTTTGCTATGTTCAGAAACTATGCATTATTACGATACAACTTCAATAAAAAACAAATAAGTCCCGATAAATACTTTAATAAACCTATATTAATTATTTTTAATGATTTCATATCACTTTATTTTTGTATTTATTTTTTCACGATTGTCACATTAATTATTTAAAAGAAACTCGCATAAAATACGAATCATCGAAGTCAGTTTTATACAAAAATCTAAAAATAAAATATTATATTTTTTGATCTATGATAAAATCAATACAGCGAATGATACGGCTGTTTCGGAAGCGAAAGAGACAAACCGATTTGTTTAGACAGTATTGCGAATGAGACAAGCATAACTATTTACATGCGTCATTGTGTATTCAAAGCATTCGAACTGACGTCATGTACTTAAAAATTTACTACAAATGATGAATTTCTGATGAATTTCTCTATCGTTTTGCAAAATCAAAACATGTCTATTTATAAATATAATTAATAAGGTTTCAAGCCTTGGCGATTATTCTATGGTACTTTTTAATTCTTGATTTAAACCGGCTGAGGTTGGAACACATATCTTTCGCTCTTTTGATTTTATCAAAGGCACATTGCTCTATAGTTTGACGGCACTGCATTTGATTGAATGGACCAATATTATCTTGCCAAAGTGCCCTCTAAAAACACTTCTATTGATATTTCGATTTGGCGATCGAATATGTATTTTTTTTGTACGACCAAATGGAATTCAATACCAAATTTTCGTGTTCTGTTCATTTATTTATGCTGAACTAAATGTTTAATAACAAGTCAATAATTTCAATGTACTCGAAATTACCTTTTTAGTTACAATATTTAAAGGGCCTTGATGCTTCAATGAACAAATGCCAAAAATAACGACGTATATCACAAAAGTATTTTGTAAATTCCTTTTCAAATAAATTTAAAATCGATTGTCAGAAATGTTCCGCTCACTATATTCTATATTATACATTATATTTCTTAGAATATTTTTATATTTATGTAAATATCTATTCGATGTTCAGAGTTCAATTCATTGCAATAGCATTCCGTCCAAAAATTTAGTTACTATTAAATGCTTTATTCTAAAAATTAATATATTATTGATTGACATATTAATCATATTATGATGAGAGGCTGGAGGAACATTTCTGATAAAAGATGATAAACTATAAGAGCGAAAACTAAAGAACGATTCTAAATTATTACGTAACAAAATATCAGTATTTTTAAAAATATAATGAACTCCAAAATATTAAAAAGCTGGTCTTCAAACATAAAAATAAATTTTATATTTGTATTACGTCGTTCAATGAATTATAAAACTTTTTCAGCATTCAGGCCTTCACAATAAAAAAATATAAAGTAATTCGCAATTGATTGCTATTGTGCGGGAAAATAATTTTTATGTATGGAAATAAATACGTCATGATGTTTATGATGAATTATTAGGTTTTGCTCACTCGAGTTATAAAAATGATTATTGACTGATTGAGATTATTGAGCGTCTTGCCGGTAGTTTTAGTACAAAATTAACATAGAAAACTGGTACATTTCGAAAAATATAATAGATTTTTTGAACAGAAAGTCTGATGAGGGCGTTATTACTAGCATTATTTAGTACACGATGTGAATAATATATGAATACGTGTGCATTGTGTATGATTCCTGCATTCCTTGGTCCCAATAACGTTTCCTATGAGATCTCACAAGCAAACAATTATCGGAAATATACAGGGTTACTTGTAAAACACCAGCAACCTCGCAGGACAAGATAGCTAACATCATAAGTAACAACATTTGTTCTACGACTATTGGCATAACGCAATAAATTATTTATAATGATTTTTTAAGCTTTTATTGTACTCTCCTAACATTTGTAAGTCTATGCGCTGACTGTCGCAGATAGGTCAAGTTCAAAGGCGCTAGCGCCGCTCCGCCCCTACCTTCCCCCTCTCGTTCGCTTCTTGTTTACGTAATTTATGGGATGCGCGTAGAGTTTATAATATTCAAACGGAAAATTAAATGAATATTTATTTTTGTATGAAAATAAAATCTAACAAATTATCAAAAGTTGTAGAACAAAATATGTTGTTACTTATGATGTTAGCTATCTTGTCCTGCGAGGTTGCAGGTGTTTTACAAGTAACCCTGTATAAGTAGTATGTATGTAATACATTATGTAATTATTTTCGCTTGTTTATCTGTTTATTATATTTTTAAGTCACTGCACTTGATTTGTACAAACAACGCGAAATTTATACATCACTAAACAAAATGTTGTGGACACACGATCCACTTGGCTTGTGAACTTTGATCAAGTCGCATGACATGCATAACCTATGCGGGCGAGTTTACAAGTAGGTCGATTGCCGTTTAAGGCAATAATGTAATGATAACAGTAGAGCGAACACGCTTGTAGGACAGTATCGTACGGAGTTGAAACGTCATATATTACTAAGTTTTACCTCGACTCATTTGTCTTAGAAATATATTTTCAAGGTGTGAAAGGATATTCTTATATTGATGAGTATCACAATTTTTCTCATATCGTTTTATCCGAGTTTAATCCTTTACCTAACATCACTGTGTTGCACATTTAGGTTTATCGTAGAATAATTTTAGTAGCGTAGCTTTTTTCTAATGTTCATTAGGTTATGTTGTAAAATTATTAAATCTTTTTAGTTGTATTATTTTAATACAATATGTTGAGAACTAATCTATTGTAGTTTAATTAAATTATTTAATTACTTGTAAGTATACCGCTTTGCATTATTGTCAGATATTTGTTTAACATAATTTGTAATAAATGTTCTACTGTAGCTCTCTTTCAAACACCGAGCTAGTTCTTAAATACATTAATGTTATAATTAATCAAAAATAATAATATTCTGAGATCGGCTTTCTATTTTGATAAACTTCACGTTAGCCTTAATAACCTCACGAAAGTATTTTACGAACAACTCGGTTAAAATTGTCACATACAATACAGATAACTAAATATTTCTCAATGTATATTAATTTGAAACTACATCCTTCTATAAATTGTAATTGTAAAATATAGACAAACTTTGATGTTACAATATAGTAATTTCTAAGTATATAACTCCATGTCATTCAAGATGTACAATACCGAAAAATATTCATTTGGAAACGTTAAAGTTTGTCTACATTCAAGGCGATTTGATTAACAGATTTTATTGTATTAAATTGTAATGTATGTGTTACATTGCGTGCGTGTAACGTAGAAGTATGATTTATATTTTTTCCGCTTCGTCTAAGCTCGGTAATGAACTGCTCACACTTTGTTTTAGTGGTTAAACCATCGATGTAATCGTAAGCCGGTCTAATGCTCACTATTCAATAAAAGATTTCTATATGCTTTTGCTTTCTTTTTCTATTTCAACTATGCAAAATAAACTTTATCATTAGGTACTGCTCCTTATTTTCTATCAATTAATTATTTAAAAGATTCGACATTCGGCACTTTCGTAGAACTTCGTTATTAATATAATCAGTGAGTGAGGCCATGAATCATCTAAGACTTGAATTGACTTCTTTTCTTAAAAGTCACTCAACTGCACAGACCTAACTAATCCCCCTAAAAGAAAAATAATTCAGAAATATCATATACGAGAAGTTCTCTATTACCTTAGTATTTGTATGGATATGAATAGTACAGAATTCTATAATTTCCCAAACCAATGGATTTGAGAACGCAAGTGTGGTTCAAATATCTTCTTATGGTCTTATGACTCTTATATTTTAAATGTTATGAATTATTACCTCATTTTCTTATTGAACTGCTGTAATAGTGTCAGATCAGTTTTCTTTTTCAAAAGGCGGCAAAATGTGCGGCGGGTTGTTCGATTGATAGTGTATTTTCTAATAGGAACTACCATTTAAATATGCCGCCTTTTAGTGATTATCTTAGTGGTCGCAAGAATCTTCTTTAGATATTGTGTGGACACTTTACAAATGATTTTCCTCCACCGACTGCTTACCCCAACCCATTAAACTAAGGTTCATGTAAATACATTTGAAAAACTAAAAAATAAGACGTCATTATAATTCTATATTTGCTCACGGTTTTTGCCGCAAGAAATGTGTTTATGTAACAGTGATTGTTTATGCCGTTTCCATAAAAATGTATAGTATAAGTTACAGTACCGTGACATGTAAGATGAGAATATTTTAAGATATACCATTGTTTGTAGTTACTGTTTTTTTGATGTGTACGTGATTCGGTTATACGTAGAGTATTGGGGAAACGAGCGGCTTTTAACGATTCGCGCGTAAAATGAAATTGACGACTGACGTTTGATGGCCACAGATAATGCTTAGAAGCAGATAACAAATTAATTTTGAAGGAACAATCTTGATTAGATTTTGATCACAGTTTTAAATTTAATTAAGAATTACTCGCTGTTAAGAATATCAAATGAGAAGTTATCTGACCATCTTTCCATAATAATTAAAATCATAGACAATTGAACATAGCACACACAGATATATATAAAGCTGATTTAACACACTGGTACAGATTCACATAAACAGCTATAAAGACTAAAGAGCATATATTTTTTCAAAAGGAAATGAGGGATCAATGAATTATAGGAAATACTGTTGTATTAATCGCTATATAACGTAAAATCCGCTCGTTTTCGCAATATTCAAATGTAAGAATATAATATGTACATGCTTCTTTGCCTCGAGTCTGCATTTTCATTGGAATTGTCTTCGCTATTCGCTTTGTTATTGTTGAATATAATAATAGACGTGGATTGTATGAATTATTTAACTTCTTTAACGTAAGTTTAAAATATATTTTATTTAATGTCTTGTTTCTTCCATGTGGTTTAAGAAAGTGGCAATACAAAATGGTATTAAAGAGATGAAAATTGTAACACGTTTTTGATTTATTCCTTTAGTGTTAAGTGTTAAATGACATGTTTCATGTACTTTTTGATTGGTGCTTTGTGGTGTATGCCATGCTAGAAATAGGGAATGGATTAAATAAATGGTGTAGCTGTGTATTAAATTTTAGGAAATTTTATCTTAGTACCAAATTTCTTCAAATCTTTTCCATTGAGGTGTGAAATAGTGCATTTAATTAATTAACATATAGTTACACAAGTACAAACATTTTAGCCATAATCAATTTGAGACAATCATGTAGGTACCTACATTGTACAAAAGCATAAAGGGATCACAATAAAGGGTAGGTAAAAGGATAAATCAAACTACACATATCGATAAAACCAATTTATTTATTTAAAATTTAGGTAAATTAATATAACAAGAAATAAGTAACTAAATCTAAAGACATAAACGAAACTAAGACGTCACAGAGTGTAAACAAATAACAATAAACAAGAATTGCAAGCAAATAATATTAAACTTGACTAAGAAATTAGAATATAATAAATGCATTTAAATTATTGTAACGGCGATTCAGTCTACACTCCCACTCTACCTACACGAGTAGCACTCGCATAGCACCCTCATCCAACCCGCAATAATCACACCCCAAAAACTAAACTAATATACTCGTACATCTGTATCCCAAATGATCTCATCACTTGCAAGAATACAAATTCAGCAAACGAATCATACTACATAATATAATAGATATCAAATTTACAACAAAAATATTTGAAAAATAAAATACAATAAACCTTTTATAAGATGCTGAAAGTACCTAACGCATTTTATAAATTCTAATTGAAGTTGAGCAAAAAAAGGTGTAATAAAATTCTTAAAACTAATAATTGAACTCTGATATGTATAAAAACAAATGATAGAGCTATATGCAATGCATCCAATGTTAATAACTATACCGAATCAGTCGCTTCCATGTTAGTCGTATACCTACTGGGTTCGTACATCTGATGCTGACCTCTCATCGTATCACATTCCTCCAAACTAAAAGTTAACAATAGTTCTAACTAAATATAATAAATCACGAATAGGAAACTAAGTAATTTACCGGAGCGAAAGCGATTTAATTTACACATAAATCCACGAATGCAGTGAGATTACATTTATAACTGATCACGTACGTCAGACTCAACTCCCATATGTTAATTCGAACTTCGGGTCTTCGCATGAAATTCAACTTGGCCTGTTAAATATGTATCTCGAGGGGTTATAAAAACCGAACGGGAAGTATCACCGACGTACGTTTTCAGTACCTACGCACTATAACTACGATTACATTATGATTTACGTATTGAGATATACCAACTCGGAATCTAGTACTATAATATACGTCATGGATTACGATATGACGCTCTACATTAATAATTACGATAAATAATGTTTCAAAGTGCTTTTCTAACAGTGAATATTGAGTTGAAAAGCTACAAGAATAGTCGTACACTTAAATCTCGACGTCGCTTGCATTACTGTATTCGAATAGATAGGAGCAACGACTTGAGTACTAAATCTACCAGAGTGCGTTTAAGAAGCGGTAATGTGGTTCGTAACTGCGGAAATAATGACCAATAATCATGTTTCTACTGCTATTTATTGGGAGTTATATGTTGCGTTGTTTAAACGGAGGTGCTGGCGCGCTCCGGGTCGAAGAAATCTTCGTCGTTCTTGGGAATGTCGAAGATCTCAGAGAACAGTGCCGGCAAGTCGAGACGACGCCAGTTGATGCGGCACCAGCTCAGCAGATCGTGGTGGCGGTCGCCGAGCATACGCACTTCCTGGGCCAGCGAGTTGAACGCCTCCATGCGGGTCGCCACGTCCGTGGTCCCGTTTTCCGACAGCTATAATAATAAATGATATTTTGGTTGCTATTCAATACCATCGTTTCGATCAATACCAATCGTGATGAAACTTGAAATGTAAAAAGATATATATTATATCACGAAATATCAATATTGAAAGGTACAGTTGTGAACTACATTCAAATCCGTTCAGCTGTTTCTACATGTTCGAGTGACATAGATACAAGCCGACAGACAGCTTTGTATTTATCACATTAGTGGGAGTGTAGGATGCAAGCTCTTATTGTTTATTTAAATAAAACTGAATACATAAATCATTAAATATGTTTAAAAGTCTGTGAACGAGCAAAATAATGAGACGCACAGTTTTCAGGCAGAGCATGAAAGCTGTCCTTTTGTAGTGCAAATGTGGGGAAGCCAAAAGCGTGGTCCCTTTTGTATGTTGTACTGTGGGTAAACGTTTTTTAAAGTTTCAGTTTATCGAGAAAGGATACACTTTTAACTACAACCTTTTTGAATAGGTACGTTTCCCCGTTCCCGTGTTTTTTTATAAAATCACATGCAGAAATCACTGGACTGATTTCAATACCTATACAAATGTAGCTACGTTTGGAAAAATATTGTATGCGTATCTGAATATTACTTTTCTCTTGTAACTAATATAACTACTACTAGGGTATGTAATACGTTTAGGAAACATTATTAATTTCCCACTCGTCTCCTTTTCTCATATTATGTACATGTTATGTCATGTCTATCAAAAAATATCCCAAATTTCCATACAAAACCCCCTTGAAAAAACGCCCCATACACCAACTTACCACATAAATAAATGCGTCGTTCACATTACGGACGAGCGTCTCCACGCGGTCACGCTCGCTCAGGCCACAGCGGTCCGACGACACCAACAGGCTGGCCGTGAACATGGCTGCTTCGTCCTCCGTCATGTCCAGGCGGATCACGGCACGGACGTACGACAGGATCCCGGAGGCGAAGTGAGTCTGGTAGTATTGAGAAAGGATGAGAAAGATGTAACAGACTGCGTAGGATTGTTGAGAAATGGCAAGATTGTAGTAAGAAAATGTTAAGGTTGATTCGAAGGAAAGACGATACTCGTAATAAATAAATTAAGCATCAAGAAGAGAATAACTGAATGGTAGTAGAAGGTTTTGAAGATGGTTTTCGTAACTGGCCCGTAATACAATTATTTAATATTTATTCTGTGCCTGAAGGTTCCTAGGTACCTAGATTGTAGGTACAATTGCACTGTAAGTACAATGCGCATAGCATTGTAAGCATCAGTGATTATTATCATAATGCATATAATATCATCCATCATCAAACCGAAAGTCCGAAAGTTAATACCACAATAAAAAATCGAAGTAACCTATTTAACCGAACTAACGATCGAAGGCCGATACAAATTAATCATTCGATTGAAATCTCAGACCTACATTCCCTTCAGATAATTATTTAAGTTTATGAAATAGTCCGAGCCTACCCCAACTATCAACAATTGAAAAATCGAATCCGCTTTATAATAATAGAATGTCTCTACGCACGCTCGTACTCGAGAACCAATTCAAATATACCAGTCCCCAATAAGCAATGTATGTCATGCATCGTTATATCATTAGAGGTGTGTACATGAAGTAGGTGCTCACCGCGACACCTAGAACGGAACCCTTCAGTAAAGTGCATCCATTTATTTTATTGGATCAAAGTAGATCAACATAGTTACATCGTTAGCGCGCGAATAATTTCATTGACACCCTATCTTCCTGTTGCACCTAATATGAAATAGGTTTTGGTTATGCAACGAAATATAATTCGCTATATAAACTACTAGCATAATAGGTATAAAACTGAAATACAGGCTTCTACACTTTACCTAGTTCTACGATATAATCATATAAGTCGGTACATAATATTATGTGAAAATGCATAGTTCGAATTGAAAAGAAAATTTTAAAATGCAAATATGATTTGCATTTGAAAGCGGCAGTAAATAGCATGTTATGTTCAATTCATATGCAACGTGAAGAATAATCTGAAAAGTTATTTGCGACTTGAACTTGAACCTTTAGAAAGGAAAAGAAGTTGCCTCGTGTATGATCAGACACATTAGAATTTAGATACATTAGACAAGATCGTAAATAGTCACAATGCAAGCTGAATGCCAAGGTCGGGTTACATGTAATGCATTAAGTACAAAATAATTTAACAAAGGGTTCATCTATAGGTGTAAATGTCAGGAAAATTTCTTAAAACATCTCTTTTAATGGAAAGAATGGGCTGTCGTCTGCGTGTTAGATCAAAATACGTTGACGTTGTAGGTACAGTTATTTTAAAGGTATTAATATGTCGTACTTTATGGAATTTAATATCCTTCACTAGATATTATCGGATGACTCTTTGAAACGCGGGATTTTCCATGTGCAATATTAAGGCGGTGCGTTATTAAGTTGGAGGCTTTTAAACATTCGAAGCATGGTTAATCTCGTTATACAACTCGAATCGTATTTCAAAATGATCACAAATTTATTTCATACGCGTCTCATAATGCATGTCCTATAGGGAGATCTAAGGGATATGTAAATTACAAATCGAATTTGATTGAATTAACGTATTTTGCTTTCCTTTCCTTTCCGCCCAAATATAATATAAAAATGTATCGCAAAATGTGTTGGTAAGTGCATAACTCGAGAACGGCTGAACCGATTACGTTAATTCTTTATAATATTCCTTGAAGTACGAGGATGGTTCTTATGGAGAGAAAACGTAAACATGTACCACAGCCGAAGCCGGGGCGGACCACTAGTGTATAATAAATTGAATCGCGAAATTTGTTGCTGAGCGTAAAACACGAGAATGGCTCGACTGATTCGTCTGATGTTTTTTTTTTACTTTTTTGTTAAGGCGCAGGGAAGGTTCTTATAGAGTTAAAATACGAAAAAGGGGCTATTGGGCAGAACAACATCTCCTGGGACAGCAAGAATTTTCTTAATTTTGCTTGATATTAGGTACCTAAACAAGACACGATGATAACAAAAATGATCACAAATTAACATTTTACAAATTACCAAAAGTACAGACCTGCTTAAAATAACACGAAATTTATACAATAAAAATAACATTTAGAAAGATTATAGTTATTTCACTTACATCGTACATCAGCTCAAGTTGGCGATGGCTCAGCGAAGTTCCGTCATCGAAGACGATAGCAGATGGAGTGGAGATGCGAGTAGCGCGGGTCAGCCACACCTCGAAGAATCCCAGCTGTTGACAAAAACTCCCACTATCGCCTTATTGTTCACAACACAAGAAATATTAAACAACAATTCAGTACACAGAAATACATTCAGTCATAAAATTCGCAGAAGAATTCGCAATTATACAGTTGCAGTTGCTTCGCAGGGTGGACGTCCACGAAGGTTTTCTAGGGTATATACCTATGCTTACCTTGATCAGAATGAGCTGGTCGTCTTGCGGCAGGATATGAAATCCTGGTAAGCGCTTAGCGAATTCGACGACCTGTTGGACAGCGGGAGTCATGCGGTAGGCCACGTTGCACCACAGCACGGTGAGAGTCTCAAATCGGTTAGCGGCGGCGATGGCGGCTGCGGCGTTCATGCCGTTCCCACCGTTGGCCCCGTTGGCCCCGTGGGCATTGCCGGCGTGAGCACCGTGGGGCTCGTTCGATCCTCCGGCAGCTTGCCCATCATTGCTGCCTCCGGCTTGGCCTGACGCAATATTATGTATTAACTTATCATTTGGTAACATAAGCAATATATATGTAGTTATTAAAATATCAATTAAAAATTATAATTTGTAGTTAAATCAAAATAGAACTACCTTCGCGATCTTCCTCAACTTTCAAGATGAAAGTCTGCAACTGCAGCGAGCGGCGGAAGTCATCGCCGAACGAGTTCAAGTTGCGGTGCGCCAGGATCACCATCTTGGCGAGGTCCTTAGAGGCCTCCAGCGCGTCAACCTCAGGCTCCTCGGCCGCGGCACCTGCCACCGGTGGGGGCTCGGGGTTGGCCGCCAGGTTCTTAGCCAGATCTGCCATGCTCTCGGGGCTCGACACTTCGCGACGCTTAGGGACTCTTCCGTACCGGACGGCTGCGGACAAATGAGGCACGATCAGCTCGTACCGATGCAACTCGTGCACTGCGCTGCATCTATTCGGTGGGTGATTGACTCGTCAATTGGTAAATAGATGTCAGTGTAGTACGTTGATCTGTGCTCTATATCTTTTTGACGCGTCGGCGATGTTTGATGCAGTGAGAACGGACACATTTGCAATCATCTGATTTGCGATAGTTATTTTTGCATGCTAAGGGCTTCATAGCGAAACATTTTATTCGGGTCAAACCAATACCGGTGTCAGATACGTGCGTACGATGGTTGAGTTTTTTAGGACTCATGCATTTTTGTACCGTAACAAAAATAAATAAAATAAATCGTGTCAGGGTCAAGCGTACTTTGAAGAAATTTATAATAATATAATATGTATGTTAGCTATGAATGTTTGTTATAAAAATTGATACGCTTATAACTTATATTTTTTTCTAACCTAGTAACTAGTTATTGATAGTTAAATTATTGATCAATATTGAACAAAAGCGCGCTGTTTTACTTCTTTAAACTTTTTCCAATTTTAAAACTCTTCATAGTGGGATCATATTATTATGTCAAGAAAATCTATTATAAAAAGTATAAAAATAAATTAACACGAACGTAAATTAATAAAGCAAACACACAATTTATATAAAAAAAGAAAGCCTTCGACATCCGTACTCACAGTCTCTGCTCATGCCAACCGCAAGGCACTTTTTGAACCTGCAGAACTGACAGCGGTTCCTGTTCAGTCGGATCACAAGACACTTGCCGTCTCGCAGGCAACGGTACTCGATCTGCTTCTGAATGCTCCTCCGAAAGAAACCCTGTAACCAAGCGACTTGCTCCCAATCTATTCTTTACTTTTGTACTTTCCGCCAAATTAGAACGCCTACACGAAAAGTCTTCGTTAAATTGGTAGCCTAAATTAAAACGTTCTTGATTTAAAACTAGATGAAATACCCAGCTTCGCTCGCCTTCATGGTGATTAGTGGTTGAATTAAATTCTAGTAGAGGTCGTCGTAATCCCTCGCTTGACCATTGAATTGTTCTCTCTATTTGTGCAAACTACATTAAAATCCGTTGAGCTGCTTTTGAGTTTTATCACAAACGAACAGATGGTCAGTCAGACTTTGTTTTATTATATAGGTACAAACGTATTCAAAGCTTTATGCAACCAACTTCATTCATTTAAAGTTTTTAAACTATTAAATATATTTACGGAATACCGGTATTTTAATGCGATTCTCATGTATCATATGTGTGGAAAGTTTAAATTTCGGCGACATTATGCTCGTTTTCAAATGTATATTAAATTTAAGCCCTCTGTGGACGTGTGAATGTCGCATACAGCGCAATGAATGCATGAGATTTGCGGAGTGTCGCCGAAAATAGGTCGTAAGGTGCGGTAAGACACTACGTTGAGAGCTTTTCCTGTGTAGCTTTGAAATCTAAGTGAAATAAAAACTCAGATTTTAATACGACAACGGACTAACAACAAATTTTGATTCCATAAACGCGTTTTAATGTTAATTTTTTTAGAAAGAATATAATTATTTTTATTTTTAAATTATCTCCTTGATTACTTTATAAAAATCTAGTATCCTATTATATGAATATCATCCGTCTTTCAGAAGACTCATCAATTTATGCGATTATAAAAAAACATTTATTTGTTAAGCATTAATAAACTTATCTCAGACAGAAATAAAATGTTCTATCCGGGATTTATTTATCCATTTAAACTGCAGGTAAGTTTTTAATAGGTGCAGATAATAAACCAAATTAAAACAATGTGCTGAAGGCAAAATCTCTCAGATTATAACACGTTAGCAGTTTAAGCGTTGCTAAGTATAACTTTATTTGAAGCACGAGCAGTGTGCGCCGATCGTCCAGACGGGATACAAATATGAAATAATACACAGCTTCTAAAATATTTAATGTTGTTAGTCTGATACAATTTCGTTTATTATAGAGGTATTTCTCAAATCTCTAGTGAAAATGTTCAAATAGAGACCTTAACGTACGAATAACGAGAAAAAATATAAAGAAAGTCAATAAATATGAATCTATAAATACAAAATACGTAAGTATTGTGACGTTATTCTGACGGCTTTTGTAAAGATTTTGATTCAATTACGTTTTAAATTCTTAATGCCTTTATTCAGAAAGTAATATATATTTAATAAGATACACTTTGAATTTTAGTTAGATTAATATAATATCAAAGTTTACTCTTTATGTCCGGTGTAATCCTCTAATAGCCCGAGGAGTCTTCACAAGGCTAGTAGGACTTTTTAATAACATATACCTAACGCAAGCGTAAATGCCTCATTAACCTATGAACATACTAAGCTAAAAGCTTATCAAAGGAAATTTAACCTGTACTAACGAATTTAAACACGAAAGCTTTGGGTCGAGAGCTCGTTGACGATAAAAAAGCAACGGGCTGAAAGCTCCACGTTCGTGAGCATTACATAAAGCTAATATGCCAATGTGTTTGAAGATATTTTCTTTGCGATCGATTTTAATATGATACGGTGCACTTAAGTATGAGACGAGGGCTGCCGTCCTGGAGTAACTGCAAATTGATTTATGCGACGCAAAATGTAGAAAACTCAAGGAAAGGAAACTGTTGACGACAGGTAAAGCTAAAATGTACCAAGTATAATTGGGCAATTTAGAATATTTTAAAGATACGCGAGGGACTGGAACATGCTTCCTGAGTCTGTGTTCCCCGACGAGTACAATATGGAGGTCTTCAAGAAAAGAGTGAACGGGTACCTTCTAGGGAAGCGCGCTCCATCTTAGGCCACATGACACATCTCAGCTTTCCATCAGGCGAGATAGTGGTCAAGCGCTTCCCTATCATACAATAATAAAAAAAAGATCTTTTACTAGGTAATTAATTATATTGATGATATCTATTTAATATACCATAATAAGAATTTTTATTGAGTAGTCTATACTCATACAATGATGTGATAAAGTAGCATTTTTAATTAACAACAGAAATTAAATGAATGTTAAGGCTGATTATTAAATAACGTACATATAATTATAAAATTCACAAGCGGATTCTATTAATATATAATGCAAAATGTTGATTATTTTGTATAGTAATTATCAACTACTCAATGTAATATATTTCAAAGTTTAAATTAACACCGGAAAATGATTTGCATTTAAAATATATTCCACGTGCTTGTTTGTTTTAACTAAAGCCTTTAGAATTCACATGGCAGAGTTTCGAGTCGCAGCAAAAAGAAAAATAAAACATAATTCACAGCATGCATAGGTCATGTTCCATTTTTACTAAACTCTAAGCCCTTTGGCACTTCAAAAAGCTAACTGGAGTAACATAATTTTTACGTCGAGTTAAGGCAGATCGCCGACGGCTACTTTCGCCGAAATGCAGCTACATGGCAGCTACTGTTATATGAAAAATGAAAATAAACGATGAACTGGGCTTTTCCTATGAATTCCAAACACAAAACACCGATGCAAAAAGAATAAAATAAATTTCAAAGCGTCGTGCCGTAGGGTTTTAGTGTTATAAAACCGAGTTTTATGTTAAAAAATAAAGATTCCTTAGATTTTTGCTTTCTACTATAAATGCCGGAATAGCAAAAAAGGAATTTTGAATATAATTTAAAAATCGTAGGTATAAAATGAGTTTCTTTTAAATTTATATAAACGAAAGGATGTAAAATTGTGGTCTATATAATTTGCCAATATGACGATAAAAAGCAGTGAAATTATTGTTTACTAGCTTTCCACCCGCAGCTTCGCCCGCGCAGTCAAAGAAAAACCCGAAAAGGTTCCCGTTCCCGTGGGATTTCCGGGATAAAACCTATCCTATTTCCAGGGGTAAAAAGTAGCCTATGTCCTTTCTCGTGTATCAAAATATCTCAATACCAAATTTCATGCAAATTGGTTCAGTAGTTAAGGCATGATTGAGTAACAGACAGACAGACAGAGTTACTTTCGCATTTATAATAGATATTAGTATGGATTTAGGGCCGATTTTTCAATCCTTGGATAAAACTTACCCGTCCAATAAAGTATTACTCGATAATATTAAAATGTCACCTGTAAACTGTCAAATACTGGCAATTAGAATACATTTCATAAATGGTAGTCTAATACGTTATTCTACGAATAAGTTTTAACCAAGGATTGAAAAATCAGCCCTAAAAGATGGAATTGTATCACAGTAAATTTGCTTACAAGCCCAATTGCTTGTAATATTTCGAACGGCGCACGGGTAATGCACAAATTAGATATGGTAAGAAAAACTTTAATAAAAAAGTTACGTTTATTTTTATTCATGTCAATCTATAACGTTCAATATCTTTTATACACACAGAAAGCAGAATATGAAAAAATATCCGATGTTTTCCTCAAAAAAACTGTAATTGGCTAACTAATCCCAACCCACGTATCAATAAAGTCTCTATTCATTCCGCACATGGTAACAAAATGGCAAAATACACCGAGTGCCTAATTGTATACAAGTTTCAATCAACTCCCGGCAGCGAAAACACGCCTCCAAATTGACGCTGCAAAAGCGCTTCGAGCAGTTTCCACATACAATGTTCCATCAATTATTGTTATTAATTGGGCTTTGATAACCCTAAGCAGAACAATTACCCCGCAATATATTCAGCGTTTGTGGTATTCGTGCCACGCTGTTTTCCTGTTACATATTTCGTAGTTGGCAGAATTCAGTGTCTTAAATGAAATTATACCTACTTTCTGGAATCCCTTTACGTTTCTCTCACAATTATTTCTCGGAAGCTTTCACGATGAAAGCGCATTCGTTCCGTTGTTTTACTTTGAAATGAATTATACTCAATTTCAATTTTATTACATTTAACGCTCGTTTATAATTCTAAACTAAATAAATAAAATGACTGCGTTTTTATACTTCATTATCTATCAGTTAGTCAAAACAACAACCCCGGGGTATTTCTTTTAATTTTTTTTTAATATTTTAAAATGACTGTTGGATTTAATAAAATATCTTTAATTTGTTATGTCTAAACATTATTCTCTAAATAGATTTAAGCTGAAGAGCGAATAATGAAATACGGTGTATAATCGATTTTCTGAGAAGTAAAAAAATATGAGGTCCAATTTCAAAGTCCGATAATAGCCTGGACAGTTCCATTCGCTTCTTAGTTGAACCACAGAATACATAATAGTAGCTAAACGCTACAGAACGGACACTCTCCGCCTCCCGCCAAAATTAAACTTACCTCACCCCCGCGCGATCAGACATAAAATGGGCCATATTTTTCTGCAAGGACGATACGCAACAAAGATTAACAACATTAATCAAATTGACTTAAAGTAATTTTATTATTTTGGATTTGTGATTATCGTTTTTCGTAGAAAATAGTTAGATATTGTGCTGTTTACGGATGTATTTCATCAGAAAAACGCGAATTTTTTTTTACGCTAGTCACAAATGTGCCAACCATAAAGCGTTAACACACACATTTGCAGTCTCTACAGTGTGACTGTCAAAACGATCATTTTGTATGGAGTGTCCGGGGTGTGGTTGAACTTAAAATTGTATTACAGAGGGAAATGTGGACAGGGGACGTCGGTTTTACACTTTAAGAATGTCCTAGGGCATCTATGGGATTGTCAATCTAATTATATTGCAATTTTTTTTTAAACACGAATGCATTTTGAATTTAACTTCCTTTTGTTTAGTTTAATTTTAGTAAAGTGAATAATGAATCAAATCTGTGTTAAAAAGCTGAGAAGTCAGTTTCGTATTTAACATTTAATTATAATTAACAATATAAGGCCATTCAAAATAAATCTTAAAGTAGGTACTTATTTAAATATTTCTTTTAAATTTTCCTTTCCTCTTTTCATAACTTGAATAATATAAGTCAAGGTAGGTGTAAATCTTGTGAAAGTTAGCTTTCAATAAAAATAGATTCATTTTCCTTGAGAGCGATATTTTATTTCTTCATTCCTTAGGAACATAAAGGCACAAGGAGTTTGTATTTTATTTTTTTTTTATTTTTTCTATTGAGCTGTACCTGTAACTTATAAGGCTTCTTACAGAACTTTTGCGCTGTAAGGTCTCGTCTAGTTAATTTTATTTACATCTGATGTTCAATGGAATGAAATGAATTTATACGTTTTTATTTTTTTGTCCCTGTATCTACTATA
The DNA here is from genome assembly GCA_907164665.1 of Colias nastes. Taxonomy (NCBI): domain Eukaryota; kingdom Metazoa; phylum Arthropoda; class Insecta; order Lepidoptera; family Pieridae; genus Colias; species Colias nastes. The sequence continues at coordinate 126,123 of CAJQZM010040114.1, read as the reverse complement.
TTATGTATATCGTAGTTATATCATAATTTAATTTTTTTTATATGATTATAGAATCTAATGTGATAACTCAATTAATTTATTATTAAACAACATGTTATTGTACACAACACTCATATTATTAGAAAGAAAAATATTAAACATATTATATTATAAAAGATTTTTCCTAAGTTTATCAAAAATAATTATTAAAACTGTAAATATATTAAAATCGTATACCGTATAGTATAATACACATACCATGCAAAATGATATGCTTGTGGATATGCTTAATTAAATGATCGAATACCGAATGACGTATTACACACGTCAACTGAAAATGCATATTAATTATCACAGTATTGTATTTAACATCTGTTAAAATTAACTTTCGCATGACGAATTATTATTTAAATTAATGGCAATGCTGTATATATACCACAAAACGGTTAGTTGAAAATGGAGTGACATTGTGTTTATTGGAAAGTGTTTAACAGGCCATCAGCCTGGCCGTGCGGTTTCCTGAACCTATACGAGGCATGTATAACCTAAATGAAAAATGTATCGAATGCAAACACGTTTATGGCAGTGCATAAAAAATGTTAGAGCCACGAACTCCCCTTGTTTATAGCCAGACTTTATATAAAGGGTAATAAACGTTCTTTGTTAAATAACTTACTATATTATAACAATATACAGCGTATATAAATTTGGTATGAAACAATTTTAACGTTAGATAAACTGTTATTTTTAACGAATCTCGCATGATATATCTTGATTGGTAAATCACATCATTTTAAAGAAAAACAGTAAAATAAGTGTAAAATAATATTATAAATTAATTGTAAAATTATAAACTCGCAATAATAGAGTAGCAATAATTAATTTGAAATCAATACTATAGTTTTACTGATAGCCGTCGGAAGTATAAATACTAAAAACTTTCTTACATTTCAAAGTGGCTGTAATTTGCATAATATAAATGTTAATAAAATAGTTCTACAGAATTCCAAAGAGCAGTTAAAGATAATTTGATATTAAGTGTTTCAGGTTTATTTAAAATGCAGCTTGTTTAAAAAGTAGGCACTTACGTCCTACACCCTTGCAAGTATTCCCACTACCTTTAAAATAATACAATTTCTTTTATATTTCTACCACGTAATATCGGCATATGTAATTCTAATTAAATATTAATACTGACTAGAATTGTTTGCGTCATCGCTTGCATTAATAGCGAAACCAATCAAATATGAATTTTGCAGCTTATAAGTTACATTCAATTCACAAGCCGACTTAATTTCTTAATTTATGAGTATTAAAGCATTATGGTTCAATCATTTTGTTTCATCTTATGTCCTACGATTACAACTATTGTAATATATCGCGAAGATTATTTATTTTTCATTATTTATATTAAAAGACGCGGAAAACAATTTATTTTGCGGTGGCATTCATATCAGAATATTTTTTTAAGTGACGAAAAAATTATCGTTTTTAAAGTTTTACTCATAATAATTAAATAATTGGTACAGTTAAACTAACTGGCAATTTTCCATTTTCTCTAGGCTTGTGCAGGCTTCTATTAATTTATATTATCGCAGTAATAAGAAAATAGAGTGGTAAGAAAATATAAGATTGATCAGTAACAATCATTTTAAGAAGCTCATTATAGCATAGATGTTTAATATTTTCTAATTACAACTTTCCTTATATTTTTGATAATTGTATTAAAAAAAAAACAGTTTTAATGTGATCTCCAAAAAAAGTTTATTCTGTATAAGGTATTAAGGACGCTATAACGTATTTTTACAAAAACACGCTGTTTTTCGGTACCATTTTAACTTAAAGCAATTACACGTGAGAACATAGTAATATCTTAATTTAAAGATAATATATTCAGCTCTACGTTCATCTTATAAAAATTGTACGACGTCATACAAAATTGTCGCTGAAATACGTTTTTTCCATCACAATAAACGCATAAAATGCAAAAAAATGGGGTCTAAAACGGTACCATTTTAGGAAAATTAAGAGCCTAATCTATCTTCTTAACTATATCTTATTGAGGGATATATAGTCCTTTATATATGGTGTAATTTTTATGAATCTAAATCAAAATTTTATTTCAATAATGAGCTAAATTAAAAATACTTGTCGATTTCTTCATACATTTTGTTCTCGCGGTTCGTCAGACCGCGCTCAGAAGCGCTCTTGGAAGGACGGGTGTATCGCTCCTCGTGCCAAAAATAAAAACGAAATAAAAAATATTATTGTGCGTGCACTGTCTTTTTCGTGATTTGAAATATTTGATACTTTATAAGAGTAAACTGCATAAGTTTCATATTCCAATTATTTGTAATTTAAAATTATGTTTTAAAAATTACCTTGCCTGAGATCCTCTTTTTTATGGGTTGTTGAATAGATTGGTGGGGTAAAACAATTCAAGATGGCGTCGACGAAAATTTGGCTTTTTTTCGTGATGGGTGTCATTTTCATAGTTTTTGGGGTAGCTATTACCGAATATGAGGTCAAAACTGAAATCCAAGATGGCGCCGACGAAAATTGTAAATCTTTTCGTCATGGGTGTCATTTTCATGGTTTTTGGGGTAGCTATTAACCAATATGAGGTCAAAACTAAAATCCAAGATGGCGCCGACGAAAAATTTGACATTTTCGTCATGGTTGTCATTTTCATGGTTTTTGGGGTAGCTATAAACGAATAATAGGTCAAAACTATAATCCAAGATGGCGCTGACGAAAATTTGACTTTTTTTCGTGATGGGTGTCATTTTCATGGTTTTTGGGGTAGCTATTAACGAATATGAGGTCAAAATTATAATCCTAGATGGCGCCGACGAAAATTTTACATCTTTTCGTCATGGGTGTCATTTTCATGGTTTTTGGGGTAGCTATTAACCAACATGAGGTCAAAACTGAAATCCAAGATGGCGCCGACGAAAATTTTACATATTTTCGTCATGGGTGTCATTATCATGGTTTTTGGGGTAGCTTTTAACCAATTTGAGGTCAAAACTATAATCCAAGATGGCGCTGACGAAAATTTGACATTTTTCGTGATGGGTGTCATTTTCATGGTTTTTGGGGTAGCTATTAACGAATATGAGGTCAAAACTAAAATCCAAGATAGTCGTCGAATTTCAAGATCGCGTCATGGTAATACTGTCGCGTTATGGAGCAAGGCGGCGATTTTGGTATCTATGAATCTCGCCAAAGAAGTTTCACTCCTGACACGTTTACTCGGCACACACGTTCTTTTTTATTTTATTCTTCTTAACCTTGAAAATGACACCCATGCCGAAAAGATGTAAAAGTTTCGTCGACACCATCTTCGATTTTAGTTTTGACCTCATGTTGGTTAATAGCTACCCCAAAAACCATGAAAATGACACCCGTGTCGAAAAGATGTAAAATTTTCGTCGGCGCCATCTTGGATTTTAGT
>CAJQZM010040114.1:23214-122677 GCA_907164665.1 Colias nastes | reverse complement strand
CCTCATATTGGTTAATAGCTACCCCAAAAACCATGAAAATGACACCCGTGACGAAATGATGTCAAATTGTCGTCGGCGCCATTTTGGATTTTATATTTGACCTCATATTGATTAATAGCTACTCCAACACCTTGAAAATGACACCCATGACGAAAAGATTTCAAATTTTCGTCGGCGCCATCTTGGATTTTAGTTTTGACCTCATATTGGTTAATAGCTACCCCAAAAACCACCCACATTTGCAAATGTGTTTGCTACTTAGGAAAAGTTCAGATTTAAAGATATAGGTAATGTGAATGTGTGGTAACGAATTTAATTTATTTCATTCCGACTGTTTCTCGGAATAACATACATTTACTATGAATTGCATACAATGCCCGGTTTAATATATTGCCGGTAACATAATATTATGTATGATAATAATTCTTAAAAAAGTATTTTATACATTTCTAAAAAAGCTTCTATATTGTATACAATATGTAATACAATTCATATTCAAATTGTTGTAAAATAGTCACACTTTTTTAAGTTGGTTGAATACACTAAAATACTTATAAGGATCGTACCTACTAATAATAGTAACAAAATGAATTTTTAAAGTTCCCAGTAATCTTCTGGAATCAATTTCAATAAAAATATAAAAAAAAAATAATATCAAGTATGAAGATGGTCTATAAAATGGAATGCGCTATGTTTACGTGAGCGTGATGTTCCCGCGAACCACGTGGCGACGTTAGATACCTAAATTTGAGTAACGCAGATTTGTGACAGCGTCCTTAAGAAGTATTTTTATTCTGTAAAATGTAAAATTTATCTTTTATGTACAATAAGAGTTTATTAATAAATTGTTATTGATCGAAAACTAATAACACATCTAAATAATTAACGCATTGATTCGATTAACGAATTCTAATTTAAATTAGGCTCAGTGTGGCTAATAGACGAGATATGTACAATTAGCTTGAATATAATTTTGTAATGGTAATTTATATAGAAAATTTGAGGATAAAGAGATTATTGAGTATAGTAAGTTTTGTTAAGATTTTTAGGTTATTAAAATGGATGCTACCGATTCTTGGATTTTAATTAAAAGGATATATTTCAGTAGTTTAAACCTATTCTTTTTAAAATTCACAAGACACCATTTTACTTTTTTGGAAATCTCGTGTAGTTATATATTTAGTTTAAAACTATAAATATTAAACTTGATTTTAAACGTTTTTTAAACACGATGTATTCATTATATTATTTAACATGACGTTACTTATTTATGACGAATTATATTTATTTGAAGTATTTTAAAATAAAACAATTTAAAAAGAAGAATATTATTTTATTTAAAGTATAAAGTTTTATTGGTTGTACAATTTTCTATTGGTGTTATTTGTTATAGTTTTAAAACTGTCAACAACATCAGGTTAATTTATTACGAAACTTGGTTAAGCGCAAATGTTTTACACAGATTATTTTAAAAATATTTTAGTTTCATTTTTCAAAACAATTTTTAATCTCATTTATTTAGCATTTGTAGTTTTAACTTGATTTTAGCGCAGTAGTTATTGTTTTAGACAAATTACTTTTAAAACATTTTAGTTTCACTATTCAGTACAATTATTAAATACATTAAATTTAAAATTAAAAAAGTCACGTTTAATATTAAATTTAAAAATGTAAAAATTGCTAGAATAATTAGAAAATATTTCAAAACAGTTATCATTAAAGAATAAAAATTGAAATCACAGGTACAAAAAATACAAATTGCTTAAAAATGCATAAATATTAAATGTCGCGAAATATCTCTATAATGCGCACTGCAAAGTTAAGGAAAACAATACGAACCTATAATTAAACTAGTTTATAAAATTTAGGCCCGATTTTTCAATCGTTGGTTAAAACTTATTCGTCGAATAAAGTATTACACGATTATATTAAAATGTCACCTGTAAACTGTCAATTACAGGCAAGAAGAATACATTTTTTGAAATGGTAGTTTAATACGTTATTCGACGAATAAGTTTTAACCAACGATTGAAAAATCAGCCCTTAAAGAACTAAATGTTAGACGAAACTAATTTAAATTGAAATAAAATAAAATAAGTGTCAGAGTTAAAACGAAATTTAAAATCGCGAAAAGGCTTTAAAATGAACACCATAATCCAAATCGTAATTTAAAAATCGCTAAAGAAACTTTAAAATTAAAACCAAAAAATTTAAACCGAATTTAAAAGTGCCTACAGTATAATAAAATGCAACGTACTTGTACGTAGCGCGTAGCTCGTAGCCGCTCGTAGTTTGGCTCGTAGCGATGCACTTACCTTGCAGCCCTCGCACGAAGTGACGCCGTAGTGGTAGCCGGAAGCCTTGTCCCCGCACACCTTGCACGGGGCAGCAGCCTTCCCGCCTGCGCCTGCGCTATCCGCCTGTGCCTCTGCAACAGATTGCATATTATCTATAGTCCGAGAGCCAGTGACTGAAAATATTTCATGATTGATTTTTGATAGATACGAATTTATGTGGATGTTATTTCAGTTTATTGACTTGGAGAACATGTTCTTAGGGTTGTATTTGTATTAAGTTTATAGATAAATTTAGATTATACGTGTGTTTTTGTTTGTCTTAAAAATAATAATGTTATGTTGTTTTATAGTTAGTTTTATGAACATTAATTTAATAAAGCTCTGTTTATTTATGTATGCTGCAATGTTAGGAAGTATTTACATAACTTTTAAATATAATATAGGTAATAATTTATGTAGATGACGATTTTTGTGATTAATAACTACAATTATTCTGACTCAATCAAACAATCTATGGTTAATTTAACTCATTTAACTGCTTTTTTGTTACAAGTTCGATATCGGCACTTCCTTTCGATACACCCACATTTGTCAAGTTGTCCCTAAGCTAATATAACACAATTATTAGCACTGACTCACACATGACTACGAATAATTAGTTCTGGAACGTATAAATTAGAGTTCCAGGAACATATAGACGAGTGGGTCGATTTAATTTCAGTACATAGTCCTGCTAAGAATACTTACTTTGCCTTTTAAACCTTCATTTACACTACTTGCAGGTATCGCCTTACAACTCTTCCTTTGAGATGAGAGAAAATTAAAAAGTGTACCGTTTAGCTCTAGCGTGCCTCTCACCTATATAGAAGGATCTAAGGCTGGTTACACACGGGTCGCTTTGTACAAAAATTTAAGTATTGTTTCACACGATTCGTGTTGTTCTTTGTGAGATATTGGCCTAAATGTTCACGAATACGTGTTCTTAGAGAGTTGTGAAGATGTTTGTAGGTCTTTTGCGTTTGCGTTTGTGGACCGATTTTGACGAAATGTTATGGTTTGAGTATAATATTAAGCTTTCCTTTATTTGTTTACAACTTGTCTAGACTGCTGAAAATACTGATATATGTATGTTTTATTGAAAGGTAAGTAAATATATCGAAAGGTCAAACCTACACATTTTGCGTGTAAACTTATTAATTTCAAAATACAACTTTAATTATTTATAGTAAGTATAAAATTTAATGTTAATGATAAAAGAAATTGCCTAAGTAGTATCATAAGAAGTAAAACTTCATACAATTATGTCATGATGTATTCTTATTGGTCAAACACGAGACTCGAGTATCCGGACTAAGGTCAGAATATAATTTGCATCCACGCTCCATCTAACGCTACGTTGTTGATACATTTACGTGCGACCAAACCAAACGTACAGCTTATTAATGCATCTGAGTGCTTCAATGCAATCTCAAATGGATTTAGAGTGGGGGAATAGTACCAAGCCTTTACGAGGTACGGTTCGGCAGAATTAGCACAGTTTCTTTGATTCAAGCTTGTTGGAGTGTTGTTGTGTCCCACTTTGTTATTTAGATCACTAATTATTTATACTCTATTTGTGTTATAAATGTTTGAATAATTTTAAACGTTAGAAGCGTTTAGCTGGGTGCAACTAATGGTTTATAATAATGGAGTTTTATCACTGCAAACTCACAGTATTTCAATAGATTTTCAATTTAAACTGTTTGAGAGAGCTTTGGACATTCCTTTGAATGACGGTTACTTTATCTGGTTATAATACATTGTTGAATGAGAAGCTTATAAAGAAATTTGATATTATTGTTGTCTTTAAGTGATCTTCTTTCTATCAGGATAATTTGCGATATAAAACGGAGTAACAGAATATGAAAGTTGGGCATTGAATCAAACACGTTTGTCTAAATCTCTTTGATGCAACTCAAATATTATAGCAACTATAAAACGTAAAGAATTGTATGAAATGTTGGTAAAAAGAAACTAGTTATAAATAGATTTAAAGTTTTGATTGTATTTACGCTTTTTATGTTGTAATTTAAATTACGTTGTAATTTTGTAAGAATATAAAAGGTTTCTTCGTTTTAGGTTGATGAACTTGTATATTTTGAGAAACTTACAGCGGGTTGAGTTAGGTTAATTTATTTATAAGATGCAATGCCAATATGCATACGCAGATTAACATATTAATACTGGAATAAGAATACATTATACTGTAAAGATTTATAGATATATCATAATTGTGGACATTATAATAAGATTTTAGTAATATAATAGTAGTGTATAAATCTTGATTACTTAATATTTTGGCTATGTCAACTAAAACTCCAATATTCAGTAAAATTAAAATTAGATAATATTGAGACAGTCTTTTGCCTGAAATACTCCCGATCGAACGCAGGGTCCTAATAATAAATCTAGTCTGAAAGTCTTTCTGAGCGAGATGTGAATGGGTTATTAATAGAACTGAAACCTAACTTCATAGTTGTATCTACCTAATATGCACAGCGAACATTATGTACTCGTTATTTTCCAGCGAGGCATATAATTACGGTCGCGGCGCTCACATAAAACCATATTTTTGTATTAAATAAACGTTTAAATCTGATTTACATTTTTACCTCAGCCTCGGAGTTGCCGGCGGAAACTAAAAAGACTGTAAAACCCGCCATCTCACTATTGAGTTACCAAGCTGCCTGCAGCGTTGTCTGTAACTCGATAACTTGCGGATTTATGGAAAAATGCTCAGGTATGGAAAAATATAGGACATCTTTAATATATATAAATCTCGTGTCACAATGTTTGTCCTCAATGGACTCCTAAACCACTTAACCGATTATAATAAAATTCGCACACCATGTGCAGTTCGATCCAACTTGAGAGATAGGATAGTTTAAACATGTAGGTATCACGGGCGAAGCCGGGGCGGACCGCTAGTATTTATATAAAACTAGTCGACCCAACAGACTTTGTCTTGTCTTCGCGCAAATTGTCAAACCCGTATCACTATCACTACATAGTATAAAACAAAGTCGCTTTCTCTGTCCCTATGTCCCTAATCCCTATGTCCCTTTGTATGCTTAAATCTTTGAAACTACGCAACGGATTTTGATGCGGTTTTTTTTAATACTTAGATAGAGTGATTCAAGAGGAAGGTTTATATGTATAATAACATCCATTAAATAGTGGAGAAGTCCTGTTATTTTTGAGGTTTCTAATGTGATGTCGTAAATAATTACATTTTTTCCGCTTACATTGCAAACGCAGGCTGAACCCTACGAGTTTTATCAAAATAATAGTTTTATCAAAAGTAGGTATTGTACACATTGAAAAGGTCTACAGAAAAGTCCGTGATGGTATATGTCTATCTCTTATGGATAACCCACAATAACTTTTTTTTGTCATTTACTTTTTGCGACAGATAATGGCTAATTTTCGAAGCGATTTTAACCAATACAGCATTAATCCTTAACCAATTAAATACCTTGAATACATGTTCATTTAATATAGATCTATATGGCCCTTTACACCGTATGATTTAAGTGAATATTTTCGAAGATATTACAGATTTAAAAATTGTGGGACGTAGCGTTTGCGGTGGTACCGGCCGGCCGCCATTGCACCCGTGCGAAGCCGGGGCGGGTCGCTAGTAGTTTATATGGCCGGTATGTTTTCACGTTTTATTAATTGTTGGCAAAAAATTCTTCAGGTTTTTCTTCATAAGATCCTTCTCCTGACAACACATTGAAATAATAATTATCGAAATCGGTCCAGCTGTTCTCGCGTGATGCTGCAACCAAGGGAAATGGGGATTCATTTTTATAATAATAATAATAATAACCCATCGCCCACGGTTGGAATATCTATTGTCTACGTGACCGATAGATATTCCACCCGTGCAATCAGTCAACCCGCAGGACACCTTGTGGCGGGGTGTCGGGGAGTAGCGACCCCGCGGGAACCGAGCGCTCCCCTGTCTTCATCTCCGGCTCGCCTTCACCGGCTGGTTGGAGTGAAACCTGACGAGGACAGGACCCCCACCTCTGGCTTGCCTTAACCGGCCGGCCAGAGTGGAGTCGCGAGAGCTTTTAGCTCGAAGGGTGGATGCGAATCGTAAGTGGCGAGTGGGCACGTGATGCTGGACCCTCAGGGAGCGCGTGATCGTAGTTTAAAGTCCAGGGACGCCTCTCCACCCTTAGCTGCTCGCAATATGTTGCCCCCTTGTCGCACTATTGCAGCGACTTTCGGGGGCCCATACAGTGAGAGGGCGAGTCACCACCTGCCAACATATTTTTACTTTCTTTTAGTAGAAAGGAAGGTGCCATAGTTTCCAATAGTCCCCAAATACCGGCCCATTTAACATCCCACTCCATAGCCCAGTTTATTTTGTTTTTCCATATCTCGAAATAGTCCTACATCGGCCGCGGACTGCCTAGGATTGTATCTCTATAGTGCAGTCATGGGCAGGCTGCGGCTGGTGTCCCACAACACAGTAAAGTTCTCTAAAGGGCCTCTGCGTGTTGGATCCGTGTCCCCACGTAAGCCTTCCAAAGGACCGGGTACCTTCCTTATGATGGTACCCGAGTATTATGGAATGAGATACACATAATAATAATAATTAACTCTTTATTGTACACCAAATAAAACAATACAAAAATAATAACAGCAAATAGGATTATATATTTTATATATTTTATATTATAGTTTAAAGCTTCGTTGTGAAATCAAATTATCGAGTTACATGTTTGTGATGTTTAGGTGCAGCCTCCCTTGCTGCCACGCTCCAATTAGCTAAACAATCCACGCTTCGAAGAGTGAAGAACGGCTGCGTTTGATATATCCCTTTTCAGATGTGTTTTGGTGAAATTTTATGTGTCGCGCGTTGGTTTGCAATTCTTGTACAGTTTTGAATACTCTTTGATAACTATGAGGATACAGTAGCGATATGTATTTGCCATATTTTTTATACCTACCTAGTTATATTTTATATGAATGACATGAGGTTTAATAATCAGAAAGATACTAAGGTTAGACGGAAGAACCATCTTCTAGATGACTGTATTTTCTTGCAATTTGCAAGTCTAGCTAGTATAGCTTCTTATTCTATGTTTTCATGTTTAACCGCAGACTTACATACAATATAATTTATTTAGTCTAAAAAACACACATCTAAAAATAAAAATAGATTACTTTAGCAATGAATGAAAATTCTTTATACCCAGGGATCCTATACTAACGTAGGCTTTTCGCAACTAATTTTATAATACTCATACTATAACGAACCATCTATTCAGTAACATAATGAAAATCTTTTTATATCATATTATGAAATGGAGATTTTCTTTCAGTACTTATAAGGTCACGGATTCAATCATTATGCTTTAGTTAATATGATGACTTTTTTATCCTGTAGCAAATTAATGAAATTGTTTGAATGCTTTTTACGAATTTATGAAACCTTATGATAGATAGTGACTCTTTATAGTATTTATATATAAGCTGCCAGTTTTTAGAAATATATTGACTACCTTCGAAAATATTTCAACAAATATCACTCTATAATCTCCTAAAAAATAAATGCATAAAAGCTGTAATACTTGTGTTTGTACGAATGTCGTATTCATGTTAACGAACCTTTAAATAGGTTTTTCTTATCTATGGAAAATGTTATTTATATCTCATGTATCTCGTTCAATCATCTTTTATTTTGGGAACCGTTTATTAAGTTTAATTGGTATATTAATTAACCACTAAACCGCCCACGTACAGTATCGGTTTTATAGATAAAAAATGTTTTACGTCATAGCATAGTAACAGGAGCTTTGCTATTAATATTGTAAATATAGCGTAACCTTTATGCGAATGGTAATACAAATTACAATATTGAAGTAAACAATGAATTGATTGAGATGCTGTTTAATTCTACACTCGTGCATATAACAATTCAAGTTTTCCTTTAAATTTGCTTACCTACTCGTCCGAAACTTCAAATATTATTTTGAAATTAATAGCGTGACTATTAGATACCTGACGATGATTTATCGAAACTAATGAATGGTGTGTTTCTTTAAAAATCTTAACTATAAAACGCAGTTCCATGAAGAGGTAACAATGCAAAGTATAAATGATATTTTATTAGATAAGTTTATTGTCATAGGATAAAGATTATTGTTTCATCCACTCTCGATTACAATCCAATTGTTAGAAATTATATTTTTTGTAACAATAATCCAAAGTGCGTATATTTTTATATCAAAGGGATTTTTATTTTTGTATTGAATGTCAATCCGATTAAAAACATGTTAGTTTCTATATTGGGGTTTAGACTTTAGACATGCGACAGCGGATTTATTTGACATTACGTAATTGTTACGTTGTTTTTAATTGATTAAATCTTTTAATCCGACGATCTAGTACAGTGGTAATCGTAAGTATTACAACCAAAATATCGTGGATTCATTCTTTACTGACTATTATGAGTCCCTACTCATTACGCTTATCCATGATCAAATCGATCCGTGAAAATGGATAAGAAATATATCTGTCCTATATAATATATCACACATACGGGTCTTCATAGAATTCGTTCATAACAATGAATAATAGAAGGGACGAAGCATTATAAAAATGTAGCCAGACGGCGAATTAACTTATGAAGTGAATATTGAGATATATTTGGAATAGTCCCAAATGCCTAACTTAGATATAGTTACATTTTTGTAGATAATAATTATTGTTATAATTTACCTACATCCAGGGGGATATTGATAGTATTTTAATTAAATTTAAAAGGTAGTGCGTACCTGTATAGCCACAAGGTATTTTGGAATTAATAAAATATTTCGAAGGGTGTTAGACTTCACCTGCAGGGGTGGAATGAAGTCCAGTGCATATAAGTGTCTGAGCCCTGAGGTATTTTTGATAGGTATTTGTCTATTATATTAAAGGGGTTTCTAAATACCTTTCATTCCATATTTATTAAGATTAACGCACTTATTTCTAATAATATGGTATAGCAATCAAATAAAAAAATGATATAAAAAGGTGTATACTTAATAGCTGTGGCTGACAAAGACTAATAGTTATTAAAAATGACATTGAAATGGTAACGAAATGGCAAAGCTAGACATAATATAGAAGATATTTATATACAAGAATGGCTTTTATATTCATAGAATATTGCATTAAACCACTCAGAGTGCTGATTGGCTACTTCCCACGCGTGATTTTCAATATAACACTTCATTTTCACTAACAAGGTACATTTAGTAGAATCGATAATAGACAGACAAATCCCCATTAATGATACTTTTATAAAGGAAAAGCTCCTTGAGGATATCTATTTCTAAATATAGTAAATTAATTAAGGTGTTATTCAGTGATATGAAATTGATATTTCTGAGAAACATAGAAAACAAAATAAAATAATATAAATCGAATGTTCTTTTGCAAATTTAATTATAATAATGTGAATGAATAACAAATGAATTAATGTTAATAAAATAAAACTAAGAAAGATGTGACATGTAAAATGTATATCTTATCAATAATGTATTTATTTGCATGCTGTTGAATGACGGCTAAACATGCTGTAATAATGTATCTTAACACCTATGTATACCATGTTTACTTGCAAATAAACGATTTATTTATTATTTATTTATTTATTTAAATATTTACTTTTTTTATTTATAATATATTATATTATATAAAATAGTCATCTGCACCAAAACCTTTAATTGAGGTATACTAGACTTACTTCCAGATTCCATTTCGCAATACACAAGGCATTCAGTTTTAAATACGTATGTACCTAAATTTAAGCCTAAGAACATTGAATACATGAAAACAGAATACAATATCAGTTTCCATTAGGCAACTTACTAATCTGCATATGTCTAAATAAATCACATCAACCCACAGAGTCACAATATATCACGATTTTTAATTTTTGTAGATGTCTTGCCAAACTTAATACAAGGGGTCCAGATGGTTATTTGCAATGATTACAATCAATTTATATCACGAATTACGTAAGTATACTATAGTTTTAAATATCCTACTTATTATCACGTTAAATATAATATGCTATGAAAATGCTATGAAAAGTAATTTTTCATAGACTATTATTTACAGAGATATATGGTTAGAAAACTGAGTCTGATGTGTAAGTAAGTTCTTTTATAAAGTTCGTCTGATGTATAAGTTCTAAGGTGAGATTTTTTAAAAGTAATTAAATTACGTCGTTTCCTTTATACTTCAATATAGAATCTCCAAATTTAAATCAGTGTTCAAGCTAATTTGCTGAAAATCTGGCACTTCCTCCAACGAGAAACTAATGGAATTATTCCCGGAAAATGTAGTTTAAACCATCTTAACTGACAATTAAACTTTCGACAGAGAAACCGCACTCAAATCTATTAATATAGGTCCTATTTAAATAGACATGAGGTCTATTTTTGCATGAACATTAAAACTGCACTATGTTTAAAGAATCAAATAGACGATTATTGCTGCGACTAGAATGGCTCAATCAAATGGGTTAGCTATCAATACAACATGACGTCAAAGGACTTAGCCGTCCCGAATTGGCTTAACTGACCCGATCCATGTTCCCAAACGAAATGAAGTGCGATTTGTTTTCTAAAATTTCGAGTCCGTAGTATGAATGATTGATTTTTTTTCAGATATGTATTTTAGGAATAAAAGACAATTGTAACCGTGCTGCTATAAAATGTATTTCTTATTATCATGTGTGTAGTTTTGATGTCTTCATTATAAAGTTAATCTAGTTGGATATTTTTTACTCCCCTCGTCTACTAAGTATATTTTTATTGACATACTTAGCGTGGAACGTTTGAACTCAGGTCTAACAGGCCGAGTTTTCAAGTAGGGCATGGCCTTAATATTGAATGACCATAAAAATAGTAAAAAAAGGTGATCTGAGTACCTATACTTAAATCGTAATAGCTTGTGTTAGTTAAGAATATTACGTTATTTCAACAGTTATTATTTATTAATCTTATACTAAGTCGTACTAAGTTTATAATCCTATTACAGAATACCCTTTTTAACGTATTTATTTGAAACAAAAGTTCATTTGGAAATAAAAGTAGATAGACGCTATACCTGTGACGTTGTCTGTATAGCGATGTTGCAAAAATGTTTTCGGTAAAAGAGATGTGAATATTTCAGCAGTTAACACAATTAATAAATAGATAAGTATTTGTATTTTATTATTTGTGTTTATTATCTCAAGGTTTATTTTATGTAATGTTTTTCCAGATTGTATTTTGTTTACTTGTTTAGATCTGATTTACTGTTTGTTTAGACTACAGATATATAATAATTGATAATTACTTATAGGTTTAGCAGTACAAACGTGGTGCATTGATAAACAAACGTGTACATCACTTTAAAAGCACGTTTGGTTTATTGTGATTTTTTAACATCCAGATAAAAGGTTGTATTATATTTCCAATTTTCCATTAGTGTTATTAACAATTTTTTGAATAATAAATATCCATTAGTTGTTACTAATGGAAAATATAAGCCTCTGTCTTTCGACGCATCATTTTTGCGTATTCATTTCAACGGCACTGCAAAATTTTGGGATACCATTTTTGAATTCGCATTTGAAGGGAACATTGGAAAATAACTTTGACATTGATGAAGTACATGCACAGATATGACGAATTGTGATGCGCATCAAAATAACATAGTTAGGTACAAATAAACAGATTTTTTCACACAACAGATCGTAAAGCAGATATCAAGGTCTGTTTTCCTGTCCTGTGTAAAAATATGAAGTAAGTAAGTTAAATATTCATTACTGAAAATAAACCTATGTATTCTGAGCCGTTCTTTACAAAACTTGATAAGTCTTTTAAAGCTCTGAACTTAGGAACTCTCCGCTAAGAAAAGTTTAAGATAATGGAGCCGGTCAATTAGCCATACCTATATATAGAAATTATGTTGGTAACTATGTCTTCCACTAGGAGTATGAAAAGTGTTAATTTTTTAACTGTAAAATTATTAAATTGTGTACCTATATGTACCCGCATAATGTCTTTAAATATGTAGGCATAACAAGTTCAATAAATTATATTAAAAGTAGAGATAGGTACCTACTCTACTACAAAGTAAAATGTGTGTTTATGTGTTTGAAGATAAATCTAAGTATGTAAATAATAAAATGGTATACGATGCGTGTCTTCCACGCATGAGGTGTGTGGTGAATGTGACTGGTCATGACTCATGGAAGGAAAGGAAGAGGAGCATTGTAATAGATAAGGTCATGGTTCGACGCCTTTCATAATCTTCCGTAGTCATTATTTATGAAAGAAAATAAAGTCAATCATCAAAATTAGTTTTTCGTTAAAATACAATACCTACATAGTTTTAGAAATAGTTACATTTTATAATATGTATTTGTGCTATTTAACTCGGAAAGTCGGAATTAATAATGGCCAACAAGACTAATGATAATGTCAAACTGAATGATTTTATTATTTCTCTAAATTCCAATTACCGACATTTGATTAAACCGTATTTTAATCCAGACAAGTGAACAGTGCAACAAAGTTTCCACATTGATAAGTATAAAGTACTAGGAAATCATAAAATGGAAGATACATTCTTGGCGGTAATCAGCCAGCCAGTAAAATGTTCTTGCAATTATTACGTATAAGATTTGCAAAGAGCAAGCGAATAGCGCACGTGGGCGTCCATGGGCAGGCGCAGCCGATCGATAAAGCAACAAGTAACAAGTTACGTAACTGACTTTCTACCGAGACCATCTTGCTCTTACTCGCCTCTCGCTCACTCCAACTCTAGGGCTGACACGTCTGTACTTTAATTATATTTATTACTTCGTATAATGGGTAATGTATAGTAGAATTTAATAGAAAATTTTACGATATACTTCGATTTTAATTACTTTAATTATTGTCAGTGCAATTAAATAAATTATTTTATTGTTTTATAATTGGCATTAAATTACAGTAATAATTAAAAATCAAGAAAAAGATCATTATTTTATTAAAATATTTATTATTGTTTATTTTAGCATCATCATAATAATCATCTAAGTGAGAAAGTAGAGAAAACCACCACAGACAGCACAAATATTCAACTCAATTCAGAAAATTCTTTTTTCATTTAAATGTTTAAAACTACCACTGAACAAAAACGAAATACAATGTGACAAGAAACGGTCCACTAAGTGAGCTGTATAAACACGACCACACCGTCTCACTTCCTAATAAACTGAGCATCCATAACTAATTGAAGCGGATGTCTGTGGACCGCGTTAGATGCTTTCAGGTAATGCGTCACTGGTTTGCTTCTCCATTAGCGAACTGATTCAATCACGAATGCTATCAATAACATCTTACTACCGGTTCACATGCATTATTATATCACATCAATTTACGTACCGACATTTTCTCTCCAATCATATTATGATACATAAACAGTAATCGGACAAGACACATCATAATATATCTACAATTTCATTGTCCATCATTCTAATTTGCAGGCAAACAGTTTACAAACTATTACGTAAAATTACATAATCACAATAAGAGGCAGCC
The DNA here is from genome assembly GCA_907164665.1 of Colias nastes. Taxonomy (NCBI): domain Eukaryota; kingdom Metazoa; phylum Arthropoda; class Insecta; order Lepidoptera; family Pieridae; genus Colias; species Colias nastes. Next base: position 108,756 of record CAJQZM010040114.1, on the reverse strand, counting down.
CTGATAATTTTCCTAAGTACTGAGAACAGTTCAACAAACTGCGCAAGAGGCGAACGTTGAACCTACACTAACCGTTATTTCGTCTCACTCTCGCACGCTACAAAAATTCGCTCCATCTCTTTCTAGACCATAATACCTTATTCGATAATTTTCCATTGAAGTTATTCTTCTGTGGGAATGCTTAAAGACGTTTAACAACTCTGCAATGTATCAAACAACCACTGTTTGGTATAGGAGTTAGTCATGCGTCCCCTCCGCTTAGTAAGTACTTATTAGAAGGTACCATATAAAAACAATTAATGCGGTAAAAACTAGATATAGAAAGTTGCAACGAATTCAATTATGAAAAGATCAAATTCATTTGCAATTGAAAATAATAAAAATGAAAGAATTCGTTTGAATATAGTTCATTAATTAATTAGACAAAACATTATTGAACGTAGTTGTACTGACCTTGAAAATGAAATATAATATACCTATTGTTCTATGCATTATAGTCTCACTACCGCAAACCGTCTGGAATGCATTCCATTCCTTATAAGGCTGTATTAAGCTTCTGCAGTATAAAATATCCTAACTTCTAAAACACCCACACTAAAATATAGAACTGAATATAGGTATATTTTAGTTGTTATTTAATATTTTCATTCAGTTTAATTCCCTGCCTACATAAACATAAAACTTAACGTAGGTAGCAATTTATAAAATATTAAAACAAAACACTAACATAAACTTTTTAAAACAACGATAAAAAATTCTATTAAAAAGATCCAATAATATTATAGGTTATTTATTGTGTTTTTAGTGTGATTAATAAAACAAATATTATTTTAGTTACACTAATAGGCTTTTTTAATGACAGCCGTATACAGGGAGGGCTTTTTACGCCGATGCAAAAAGCCAAAAAGAGTTGTAAGAACGATTGCATCGGAAGTAATCCGGAAATTTTGTAGACCACTCAAAGGGAAAGCGGAGAGACTCAAATTTAATGCCATTAGTGCTTCAATGGTTTGGGAAGTAATGAACATCAAAAAATGACACTGGTCTACAATGTACATTATTAATCACTTTATAACACATGTATGGGTATACATGCATACAACACAAATTTTCCTATCAACCTCTCCCATCTCCTATTTTTTCATTGGATCGAATTTTAACTTTTAGATTTAAATACAATTAATATCGGTTTCCAATATTCATGACGTGTTACGATGTGCTAATTACACATTTAGTTAATAAGATCTTTACGTATGAAAAATGGTGTCGAATTTCGTAATTACTAAGCGAATACTTAAGTAACATGTTATGATCATAATATAGACGATAATATTTGTTTTTTTTTTCATGACATGTTTGCTTGCAGATTATCGGATATATAACAGTGAATATCTATGAATAGATGCAAAAAATTGAACTGAATTTTAATGAGCTCTAATTTGCATAATTTGGTATTGTTTTCCGGGTCGCATGGTCTCGTCTACGGTCTAATTTAACATTTGCACGCTTTGATTACAGGCAATAGATATATAGTATCATGAATTATATTAATACTCTTTTTAATGTGTGTCTTTTATAATTGTCTATGGTAGCTTTTGTACGATCATAAATCTACTTTTAAAATATACTTTTAAAGAATGAGAGAAAATGTATTTTTATTTCGGAAAGGTGTTTGCTATGCTAGAAGGTTGCTTTGATAGGTTTTTAATTTTTATGTATGTTTTTTATTTTATTTTTTTCACCTATTTTGACTTACCTGTTTACACTGAAATGAGTAGGCAAGCATACCTAGTATCAAAAACTATCAGTCAAATAAATTTCATTTGGTTATCAAAAGTATGAAGGTGATGAAAAAAAATCGATAAAAGTTAATTTAATTAAAAATAGCCATGACCACTTTTCGATAGGCAAGCAATTATAGGCATATTTGTTTATAAAAAATATTTAATAAAAAATACGTCTCATCTGGTTATCAGATCGGTGAAGGACGATCTCTCACGGGCTCTTAGACCATAAGTATTATCAATAGTTTCTATCAGTATTACCCTACAAATAGGGACAAAGATTATATAAACTAAACACCGTAATTATTATTTACAAAAATAACTCTTCACTAAACCAACACGAGATACAATCTCGTTACCATTTAACAAGCGTGCCGCGCGTAAGTGGATAATTAGAATGTGGATATCACAGTGGATATAACACACTTCGCGGAGTCTGCACTGAAAGATGTGATTTTACGCTCCGTGAAACCGCCATCTCGATGCGAACGTATTGATTTATTTTATTGGATTAAGCGATATTATCTATTACAGTGTTCATTTATCTGTAAATGCTACTAGCTGACCCGGAAATGCTCTGCCAGGATATAATCATCTATCAGTATGGAAGATAATTTGCAACTTATGACCGAACAAAATATTATAAACTTTAAAAATATTAGGTATGTACGTAAGGTATAGGTTTTAAGGTATAGGTATATAGGGTATTGTATGTATATCCATAATACGACATTGATTTCTGAAAACTACTGATTAAGTTTTCGAAAGCTCCATACAATCCATTATTATTATCACTACTGTACATTTTTTGATCACAAGTGTTATCTTTCAATAGAACAATAAAAATAAATTTAAAATCTTTATTAAAAAGGATGAAACCAATCACCTTGCGTTAAAAATTAATTTTCATACATCATGTATTTATCCCGACGATGTCGCTAGCTAGCCTAGTATAATATATTTAAAGGTGTCTTCTCACACGTGTTTTAGTGTTCCCTGCACGTAGGTACATGATACGTATATCGTTATTTTCGAATTATACAGATTTGCCGAATGTATGTTTCATCATAGTATTATATTATATTATGTGGTTATACGTGCATTGGTACATACCTACGTGAGTTTTTAGAATGAGTAAATTTTGATCAGTGTGTGATCTTTATACATATGTTTTTAATAAGCTATCCTTAGTAGTACTTATTAACTAAATTGGCAGAGATAGTTTTAACAATAAGGCCATAGTTTGTTAATTTTGTGTGATTTTAAAATTGAAAATAACTCATGCGGTACAAAAATACTTATTATGATGTATACTAAATACTAATATATAAAATAAATATTTAAACGAAAGAAAATAACCGGGCCATTATGCGATTGAACTAGTTTAACTTGAAAGTAAGACTTTTTTAAAGTTGTTAAGTTATATTTAAGTGTCAAAGGGAGACTTCCGTCCATCAATGTCGTCCATTAGACGGAAGACTATGTCGCATTTTTTCTTTGATGAATATATTATTAAGCTTTTACTTTTTACCCATTGCTTTTAATATAAATACCTAATGAAAATATTTTTCACCATTTATTCGATTATAGACTTATTTTTCCTTGGAAGATGAAGCAAATAGTTTCCAGAGCCGTTCGTAAACTGATAAAATGCGCCGGAAGCGAGTGAGATTGAAGTCTTGGGCATCCGCTCGCAATCGAATAAAATAAAATTTTCTCTTCGGCCCTTAATAGATACAGATGACGACAGCCGCTCAACTATTGCACAGATAAAATAATAGTGTCGATTGCAATTTTTTGTGATGGCAATACGACATTTATTATCTACAGGGTGTCCCACTATCGGTATACTAAGCGCGAAGGGACTTGTAGTTTTGCATACACTGATCACGTAAAAAATTACGCCAAAAATTTTTTGGTAAATTTTTCCTGTTCAAAATACATGTTTTCTTCTCGAGCTTCGCGCAGCCGGCATATAACGCTTCGCTAATGTGATCATTTTGTCTATGAAAACATAATTTTAAACGATGACGCCACCCAACTTTGCCACCCGCACGTGAGCTACGTGCGGGTGGCAAAGTTGGGTGGGTTGATTGTTAGGGGTGTACACAAAGAGTTTTAAGAATTCATCTATTTGAAAAAAAATGCATCTGGAATTTTATAAGTATTTTTTACGTACTCAGCGTATGCAAAACTATAACTTCCATTGAGCTTATAGAATACCGACGGTGGGACACCCTGTATAGAGGATAGCTGTTGAGGCTGATATTGAATGAGTTAGTTTTGTTGTTTATTTCGTAATATTATATTCTTATTTAAAAGAAGGTATTATCGATTTTCAAGAATATTTACTGTACCATTATATTAAACCGACTTCATTAAATATGCAATTGTGTTGTAAAAATTGTAATGTAAAAAAAAGTGTGCGTTTATGATAAATTTATCATAAACGCACACTTTTTTTTACAAAAACATGAACTACTTCATGTTATTAACATACATACTAAACTTATGCTACTTCCGTAATTTACGTGAAATAAATAAATAAAAATATTTTTATTATTTAAGACGTAAACGAGACAAAATATGACTATCGGTTGATATTTAACAATTGCATGATAATCATAACAAAATTCACCAATATAAAATTATTAAATAACAGTTAATAATATAACTTAACAATTTTTTACTGATTAGTGAATTTATGTCGACATATGAAATGCGCGCAAAAATTTCGGTGTTGCGTACAGCAAAATTGATTCGACGATTAAATATTATAAAACTGTATGTTGTATTTAATAAATTGTATCTAATTAATAATAGCTTTAACGATGCAATAATATGGAAATCACAGAAATTCATACCTACTTAATCAATTTGTTTGTCGTCCTATACTTAATAAATTGATTACGAGTATTAGCCTTATAACTTTGGAGGTAAATTATTGAATTTTTTTTTTAATCACCCAAATAGACATAGTTCGTTCTATTACCTAATTAGATGCATCAATATTAACTGCGAAAACATACATTCCCAAAAGTTACTAAATTACCACGTAATAGTATCTATGTGAGTATTTTTTAGCAATTATTGAGTTTGAGTAATGTCCCCCATCAATCCATTTAACTGGCAGTGCATCAATTACGTCGCAGGTTATAGCCTGCTAACTGAGTTTCGATCCCTCTTGCCTCCATAATTGTTATTGTAAGGGCACCATGCTATAATGAAATATCAAACATAATACGATCTTTTTGCATAGTCTATTGTTTTTATAAAAAGTTTTGTTATGTCTGCGCAAAATGTTTTCTTTCATTTTTAAATTAGTTAAGTCTAGATAAAACAAAATAAAGACGCAAGAAATTCGTGTCGCGTGGGTGTTTAAATCTTTAATCTGATAATAATAATATTTATTAATTATATAAAATAAAAATTCTATAATTATCGATACTGGTGAAACTTGAGTAAATCATTTAACTTGTTATAAAAGAAATATAGAGAAGGAAGCTTTTAGCCGTCAAATGCGTTAAAATATTAATTCGTTCCCAATGTTCGTTCCATTTTACATTCATGTCACATATACTCAAAATCCACAACACAGTTGGTCCATTGAAAAGTTACATTTGGGGTTGCATTTTTTAGAGGACGCAATTTTATTTTTTTGATGTGTAGGGGTGGTCAGTGTGAAGCTATCACCAAGTTTGTGGGGTCGCCACCCTTGTCCCACGGCCGCCATCTTGAAAATAGCGGTTGATATGGTTTTTACGATATATCTCTTAAACTATTTATTTGATAAAAAAAATTTGTTTACATTATTTGTTGCAAATTAAATACTCTACAACTTTGATCCTGCAACTTTTTGTCGTAGAACTATAAATAAAAAAGTTATAAGCGAAAATGTTCAGAAATTAGAGATATTTATATTTCTCAATAAAACTTTTTTTTATAATTTTACGTAGAAATGATATTTGACCATTTTTGTAGATTGTTTTTCGAGGAACAACTTTTATATACAACATTTTTTCATTAATTAAATAGCTAAGGTTTTAGAGCGCTCCGAAGTGAGTACTAATTTTCAGTACTCTGAACTATACAGTATACTTATATTATGTGTGTACTAATAATAAGTTGTCATCAGTAATGGTTTTTTTTTGTTATTATAATATTTTTAATAATTAATTTTGCAATATCACTAATAATTAATTATTGAATCTTTTCCCCACCACCCAGGAGGTAGAGTCTGGAAGCGCGACTTTTTTTTACGTCGAAAAGCAGGTCTGAAATGTTCTGCAGTGTGCTTCTATTGTTCTGGAGTATGAGAAAAGAGCCAATAGCCAATATATGTATAGTTAAGAGTACTGAAAAATAGTACTCACTTCAGAGCGCTGTAAAACCTTAGTTATTGACGTTATGAAAAAATGTTGTACATAAAAGTTGTTCCTCGAAAAACAATCTACAAAAATGGTCTGATATCATTTCTTCGTAAAATGATAAAAAAAAGTTTTATTGAAAAATATAAATGGCTCTAATTTCTGAACATTTTCGCTTATAACTTTTTTATTTATAGTTCTACGACTAAAAGTTACTACACCAAAGTTGTAGAAAATTTAATTTGCAACAAATAATGTTAACGATATTTTTTTATCAGTTAAATAGTTTAAGAGATATATCGTAAAAACCATTTCAACCGCTATTTTCAAGATGGCGGCCGTGGGACAAGGGTGGCGACCCCACAAACTTGGTTTTAGCTTCACACTGACCCCCCCTACACATCAAAAAAACAAAATTGCGTCCTCTAAAAAACGCAAGGTTAGGGCTAAAAAATGTAACATTTCAATGGATCATTGTATTTTATACGAAGTCATGTTTCTTATCACATTGCTTCCAGTGTACATCGTTGGTTACTTGAATTAGTTCGAAATTCGTCATTTAATCAAAACTTCATCTTGGTACATTCACAGAAACCAAGCAGTGGTTTTCGAACTAGATTTAATTAAATTATTGACCATGTTATAGCTTCTGAGTTCTGAATAAGATTTAGTTCTCTTAACATAGTATGTGTAGAAACATTTAATTAATAAGAGTATTCGTAACACTATTTTGCAATGAAATTTATTTTCAGTAGCTTCTGGTAGCTTCCTTAAAGCTTAATTTTCATTTAATTTCTCTCTGTACCTAAATATTGACGAACTCTTAGTTTTTAGTTATAAACCTCTAAATAGATAATTAAGTACATAAATAATAAAAAAAATGTTCACAAACTTTTATATAAAAGACCTTTATCCCGCCATTTTGTAAAATGGAAAACCATTTGTAAGTCGACAAATGGATTTTATCGCGACTTTTATTTGAATGTAATATTTCGATACTCTATGGCAAGCAACAGGAAACTGATATATATATGTATATGAAATTGAGATATTTCCCAGCTGTTGACAAAAATACTAAAAGTATTTGATTTATTATTAATTAAAATAGTTTCAGAATTAAATTAGCAAGCTGCCAAATCGTTATGTAGATACTAAATATAGAACGACAATAATTATAGAGGTAACTATTAAAAAAATATTTTATTACACACCGATAAAATGAGAGAATTAATAAATTGTTTTAGTAATCAAAAAATTATACACTACAACGCTAGCAAAATACAATTAAATTACAATATAAATATTATAGAAAGTACAATTGAAAAATCTACTTACATAAATAAATAAGCATTCGCATTGCCTTTGCCTTTGTGCATAAAGATACAAAAAAAAACAATATTGTATTATACGTAATAACTATGTTAATGTAATTTATTGTATAAAAATATAAAACAATTTTTATACAGTAAATTAATATTAAAATATTATTAAGGAAAACATAGAGGAAGTACATAATATAGGTAGTACTTAGATGCGTCACAGATCACAAATTTAATATTACTAATTAACGCAATGACTTAAAAAATACTACTAAATATTTTTTAAACACTTATTTACAAATTATCATAACGTTTAATAAGTCTTTGTTATTATAATATTATTTTTGTATGAATATATCTGTTTGAAGTTCGTCAAAATGTTAACAATCAGTATTTAAATCATACGACACTTTTTAAAATAATTTGTCCAATCAAAACAATAAAAAACTAGATACAGTCCGAACACGTCAATTACTTTTTGTCTCTGTAAAAAGCGTTCAAAGGTTTCTTTCACTTTATAATAGTGTATAATATATATGTTACGTAATAAAACAAAGTATTACTTAAATATTTGTAAGTTTCATTTTTCCAGTAAATAAACGAATAATAACTATTTATTTGTTAGAGTGGCCTTCTATGGTACACCCATCTTATTTTAACGCCGCCGATTTCCGATATCAATGAACCGAGGGACCGTACTGCCAAAATAGTGGCGCGAGCGATTCGCCGCCGCGTCTGTGATTTCTAGTTCGATGGGTGTTTGTGTAAATAGAAGGAATTTGTCATCATATGGCAATAACTACGAAATTTTAATCATTGGCCTTCGAAGGAGCATGGCCTTCCATGGTCCACCCACCTTAGTTGAAGACAAACTGAAACCGCAATCAAATAATTTTTAATTGTTTTCTAAGCGTCTGCTGAAGTATTTCGATATTTATTTTCCATTAACTGGACGTCTTATTATTGAATATTTTTATGAAAGCTATGAGGGTCCAGACATTCTCCAAGTATTTCTAGATGAATGACATTCCTTCATTGTTTGAATGTAGACTTAAAATTTAATTATATTTCTTGACTTCAGTGTTTGTAGTATTTTGTTGTTTATGTGTTTATAAGGTAGGTGTTTTTAGGGTTCCGTAGCCAAAATGGCAAAAACGGAACCCTTATAGTTTCGTCATGTCCGTCTGTCCGTCTGTCCGTCTGTCCGTCTGTCACAGCCGATTTACTCGGAAACTATAAGTACTACAGTGATGAAATTTGATGGGAATATGTGTTGTATGAACCGCTACAAAAATATGACACTAAATAGTAAAAAAAAGAATTGGGGGTGGGGCCCCCCATACATGTAACTGAGGGATGAAATTTTTTTTTTCGATGTACATACCCGTGTGGGGTATCAATGGAAAGGTCTTTTAAAATGATATAAAGTTTTCTAAAAAACATTTTTCTTAAAGTGAACGGTTTTTGAGATATCAGCTCTCAAAGTCGTAAAAAGTATGTCCCCCCCCCTCTATTTTTATAACTACGGGGTATAAAATTCTAAAAAAAATAGAGGTGATGCATGCTAATTAACTCTTTCAACGATTTTTGGTTTGATCAAAGTATCTCTTATAGTTTTTGAGATAGGTTGATTTAACTGTAATTTATTATATTTGCTGCTACGGAACCCTTTGTGCGCGAGCCCGACTCGCACTTGGCCGGTTTTATTTAATTATAAAATGTAAGTATGGACGCTTGAAAACGAAACTTAATAAATTATTTTTACCGATATTGAAATGTGCGTGAAGGAAGTAAATCATTATTTATAAAATGAATTAATTTATTCCTGAAAGATTGTTATATAATAAAATTGTTTCTTATTTGTTTAAAAGTGATAAACATAATTTGATAAAAAGGCAAGGGTGCTATTATAAGTAATAGAATTATTTATTCCATTAGGCGTTTAATAATTATTAGGTCATAGATATTTTATCCGTATGTATTGTACTTTGGTTTTTATATAATGAGGATATTTTATGATTGATTTGTTACGTTTTCAAATAAGTTTAATGAAATTGAAATGACTAATAGGGCAACATCCATTTACATTTATTAAAAGTCAACTGATCATTCGATCACGATTTGAACACGAAAGATTGCTATACTGTTCCATTTATAGCTATACGTTCGTTAAAATTGATCACCGCGAGGAGAAAGGTATCCAATTTCAACAAATAGGTTGGAGGTAGGAAATAAACGGTGTCAAAATCGGACCCTAACCTAGCCCAACGTGAAAGCGACTCGGTAAATAAGCGGTCTACGATCACGCCAACTTGCATAACCCGGGGTCATCGACCCCACCCTGCCCCCCCTCCCCCCTCACACAAGCCTGCTTGCTTCCGAGATCGGTCTCTTCGCTATTCAGAGATAATCGTTTAATGTTTGTTATTTCTGTTAATTTTCGAATCCGGAAAGTATCGGCTTCAAAGCTTTTAGCGCTTAAAAGCTCACTTGATTCATTAGTATGTACCTAGTTATGTATCGATAATCTAATTGTACTTCCTTGTATTAGACACGAAGAGATGAAATACTGTTGAATATTATCTATTGTCGTGATTATATACTTGAATACATTTGAACGAGTTTGATAAATTCTCAGGATTCTTTTAGATTTAGATTTTCTGTTATGTAATATTTCATTCTCAAATCTTTTAAATTTTATAAGTTTTATTTTGTATTGCAACAACATGTCGGGTATTCAATCTTCAAATATTAAATGTCCTAAGCCAAGTTTTTCAAAAGATTTATATAATATATATATTATAATATATTATTGTACTTATTTCTTATTAAAATAAACACATTACCTCCTTTCACTTCATATAAGAGAAATCTAAGCAAAGCACGCCATTAAATTTTAAAAACCATGATAAAAGTTTATGGATATAAGTTAGCATGTACATATTTAACAGGATGAATATTGCTCGAAAAGAAATGTCTTTGGCTAGCTATTAATAACATCTATACTAATCCTTATGTATTCTACTTTATAACTTCCTCTAAGTCAAAGCCGAGACCAAGTTAAAACATTTAATATGAATCAATATGTACTCATGAAGATTGTTTTTGATGTTCGTTAGCAAATAACCCATAATTGAAATTTTGAAGTATGCAAACTGGACTTATAAACGCAAACCCTAGGCAGGGGTAAAGGGCTAATCTGGCGGTAACCTGCGGGCAAATACGGGAGCGAAATAGCTTTTTCTAGGCTTCTAAACTCTGATACGAGTGGCCGGCTAATTCATTAACGCTCAGGCGAAACCGCTGGGCAATTACATGCAATTTAAACAGAACATGCGCTGTATTGCCTGTGCAACGTTAGGTGGGTTTTACGAAATTCGGCGCTTAATCAACCATCGAATGAAACCAAGATTGGTTAAAAACAGATATATGTTTCGCGTATTCGTATAGTGGTGCGTATAATCTATTAGGTCGTATTGTACCTATAATTTTCTATTTTACTCTAATCCTATATTATAACATCGTTTTCATTGTTAATACTTTGATAATAATATACCTATAGACCGTTCTAATCGATATAGGTATAGCATTTGGCACTCGCTCATTACTTTTACTTTTTAACTTTTTGAATAATATGACTAAACTTTTTAATTTTACTTCATAAAATCTCAATCTCTATGATTAGTGTCATGATAATTTGCCCATGTTGATGGGGTAGTTTTTACCTAAGCTATATTTAAACAAACTAATTCTAGAGGAGGCTTTTTATCTAGATATCAAAAATATATTTGAACACTAAAGCCACAATAATCCGTAAATATACTGTAAAGTTTACGAACGCCCAAATTATTTTACATAAAATATCGTATTAACATAATATATTCCATTGCATGACGTCAGCTTCATAATGTGGCGGCTGATAAAATTTAGATTTGCCAAAGAAAAGTCAATTTCAATAACATTGGGCTCCGAATTTCAAACGACTACGATTATTTGAAGTTATAACTTATATTTTGAGATACCAGTGATTTTCCCTTGTTTTGTTTGCGAGTCTGATATGTTAAAGTTAGAATGTGATTAAAGCAAAAATGTAGGTATGATTATTATCAAGTACTTGAATACTGCTATTATCATATCCTTCTATTACCTATATTGATTGAAAGTGAAGATTTGACTTGATGAAAGGACTTTCGATACTATTTTTTCCGAAATTGTTGATCCGACCTGATATTAGGCTCAGAAATTTAAATTGGTAGATTATATCTTTGGATAGATAAGGTCAAAGGATTCACTGATTGTAAGCCGCGGGCTGTATCTTATTATTTACAAAATAAGCTTTTATTAATTTTGAGATAACAAGCAACAAAATTCCCATGAAAAATAATCTTGTACTTTTTCATATACACTGATAATGAAATGAACAGAACAAGATTAACCACCACCGCTCGAATTTTGTTTATTATGCGTCTGGTTGATACTTTCTGCAAAATGAAGTTAAACTCTAGCCTGCGGTCAACCTAAATACGCCGCATCCCATCCGTAATCCATTTTGCTACTTAATTACATCAGAACCCGTGTGAAACTGTTAACTTGTAACCCATAAATAGGATTACTTTCGCACGAACTATGAAACTACGAGTATCGCATATTGCTCAGAGCTCGAGCGGAGGTAAAACTTTGCGTCATTCTCCAATTTTCATTGCATCAATATATGACATGAGTTTAACTGAAGCGAGAACTTTAACAGGCTATTCCCGGGATGATAAAAGTTCGCAAACTAATAGACATGCCTCCGGGGTATGATACAAATTCTCATTACAACAGATTTTCGCAAAATAACGAATGGACGATAGCGTGCAAGGACGTTGGACAAAATTATCAAGTTTTTTAATCGTCGATGTACATCAGTTTTTGGTTAAAATTTGGTAATAGCACAGATAATATATATAGATATAGTGTTGAAATAAATCCTTTAAATAATAAGGGGATTATTTATATGTATAATGCTCTGTAATATGGAAAGTAAAAGTGGTTTAGACGATAGGCATAATATAATACTTAATTCAAGTCATAATAATTGTAAACTTTGATTCTGTAATTGCAAAGCTAAAATAGGAAAGTTTATTTGTTATCATTAATTGGATTGGTTAACTGATTGGCGTAACTCTAATGGTACTAAGAACAAAATAAGTAGCTAGGTACCTCCATGTCATACATTGTGACTATGTAAAACGCAAGCCATCGTTCAAACGTAACTATATATATGTGGTTCAAACTACGTGAATATAACTAGTTTTGTATTATATTATCTGTGGTGAATTACCAACTGTTCGTTTGATATTTGTCATTTACTGTCTCCGGGGCGGATGAACATAACGCGGACATCCCTGCATATATCAGGGTGGAATATACCCTTGACCTTGTCACATATCTACCCTGATAGGCAAATTGCATTCAAATAGCATATTTGATTTGATTTGAGGTGGAATAGTAACCTGAATATGGTCTAAAGGTACCTAAGTTACGGGAATAGGTCTTTATGAAATTATATTTAACCCAGTGGGAAATTGATGAATTTAAATGAAAATTTTAATTTTAACTATTTAATTAAAAATCTATAAACTTTTAACTATAAATAGATAAACTAGGATCTGTATTTATTATTGTCATATCATGGTTATTCCAGTTATAATAACGACAGCAAATTTGTGTTTATGTATAAAGCGATTTATTCAACAAATGTCTTTACTAATGTAAGTTGAAACTTTTTACTAGGTCAAAGTAATAAGAAAACCTTATTCCACAACTAATAGATAGCCATTACTAAAAGTTCCCTAAAGTTTAAAACTTTTAATGAACTGTTTAGTTTTGTTTGAACAATGTTAAGTCCTAATTGTAGGAAATATAAGAAAGGTATGTAGCTGAAACTATAAGTAATGTTTGAAATAACAATTTAAAACAATATACAAGTAATAAAGAAGTTTAGATTCTATTGTAATCGATGGTACAGACTACAGAAGCATGATATGAAAAAGTAATTTTCTTTAAATAAAATAAACAAGGAAGGTATCGTTGAAACAAAAAAGAAACTTAAAATGCACATAGGCTACTTTTTGCTCAAAAATTAAAGCTATATTATTCCATTTTTTATCACATTAAATGACCTTAAAAAGCAAGCAAGTAAGTCCCGAATTCGTGTAACCTCAAACCTGCCAAAAGAGTCAATAAAAAAACTGCATGGAATTTATAATCGTACTTTTTGTATGGATTTGTGGGCGTTTTTAATATACGTAAATTTAAACAGTTACCGTGGCCGTGTACCGTACAAAATGGCCAATGTTAGGGACACATTGATAGTAAGGACAATTGAAATTTGAATACCTAGATCTATTTGGCTTATTTTTGGAGGTTTTTGAACGAACTATTGAACTTAATTCTTATTTCACTCTTTTTCTGTAGGTTTTTTCATTAGTTAGCATAATGATTGTTTTTGCAAATATATTTTAAAACTATGAATCACGTTTTAGCCCACAAGATTTTTATATCCGCGCAATACAATTATAAAAGAGATGGTGACACTAATTTCTTTTCGTATATACAGTCAAAAAAATTCCACGGTAAATTGTATTCATAACACGAAGGTAGATCAAACACAAAACAATAAATATTTATCAAAAAGCTACTTAAAAAGTTTTCACAAATAAAACGTGGCGGAAGCCATTAACAAAGAGAAGAAATTTACAAAGAGTTTACATGACCAAAGAAACAAACCCAGGAAAATCGCGTGTTTTTAAGAATTATACTTTATACAAGTAAAGTCTCTATTACTAGCATTATTGCTGTTTTTTTCCAACAAAAAATAACATTTACTTAAATACGATAACAAAACCAATATCAATCGAGATAACAGAACATCAATCATCGACTAAATATTCAACAGACGATGATAATAACCCTTGTTTATAACCAAACCTTTTCTCGGAGTACTTATTACATAAACATTCCCTTTGCCCATGAAATTTGTATGGAGCCCTATGATTATAATGAGACCGAGACACCTGGGCCATAGTATTATATTATGTGTGCCTGGGCTAAACCGTCCTTCAGTCTGTCTCCGATATTCATGCAACTTTCGCTCATACTATCCTACTTACGTTTTGAGGCTAGATGGCAGATGCATATTATGTAGTAGGAATAAGCTTGTTATGTTGTTTCTAGATGTGGGATAGACATGTTGAAATGCCATTCGTCTCACGAAGTATTTGAAGTGAAATTGAGCAGAGCTTAGTGGATTGAGACGGAAGTTCACGAATGGACCGATAAATCGATTTGTCGTTGTGGTTATTCTTTAACACGTTCACTGCGGCACAGATATATCTGTACTTTCCATTACTGCGTTACGGGTCGTTTTAAACCTTGTCCTATACCAGATATTGTGGCGGCACGAGGCATATTAAACCCCACCGCCCGTAGGAGACCAAAATCCTTTTTTTGGCGCCAAATAAGACAAAGCGGCTTTTGTCGTGATTATTATTAACAATGAGTTCATTAACCTAAATCTACCGCCGCCCGTGGTTAGATTAGTTAGTTTAGATTCTATGGGTAAAATAAAATGTGGGGTCTGATGTACCCCATACCGCACTGAACAATAGCAGTTTTTCATATAATTTAGTGATGGGAAAAGAAATATCGATTTTATTTAAGTAATTGTATTTATTTATCAAACTTATGGATGTTTTTCATTCCCCTTACTTCATTAAAACAGGCCAAACAATAATATTGTTTGCAACCAGTGCATTCTGTGAGAATTTTCTTTACTTTTTTGTCGGCCTCACGACTTGTTAAGAAGGTGCGGAGTTTTTCGTAACATCCTACACATCTCCTCTTCTTTGATCCCTTTAAGAGATGATGTGCCTTGTTTGTTGGCTTGTTGACTTGGGCAAGAGTTAAATTTTGATGAGCCATACACCGATTGCCGGGTGTTTTGGATTTGCCGCTAGTTGATTCAATGAACAAACACACTAATAGTAATCATGATTATCAACCTATTTGAAGAAAGTTACTCAACATGTCACATTCACGTTTCTATTAACGATATTTATTATAATGAGTAGTTAGGATGTTTGAAAATTACCTGTATCCACATTCAAGTCCTTCTTTGTAAAAGCTTCAATAAGTTGTTCCACAAATAGTCTCGAATGCGTTGCACAACACTAACCGCGTGAAGCTAGCTTAGGGTGCGGTACGAGGTGCGCGGTGGTACGAGGTGTTCGCAACCTCGTTCCGCACTGTGTTAGAATTTTTATTTGTTCAGTGCGGCACGAGGTCTAAGAAACCCGGTATTAAGGTCGGTATACCATTGAACTAGGAATCAATAGCACATCTCAGATATATAGATATCACTTTCCTACACTGAACCAGATGGAAGTTATGCCTCCCGCACGACAGAGAAGTTTAAGTTTTTTCCTACCGCTATAACGACGAGACACGGACAGGGTGTTTCAAGCCCTGTTTCGCAGCTAACGTGTTAATTCTCATACCATTTCATAAATTAAATGTCCTAATATGCGGCATTTTTTGCCTAAAAAATATCGCCATTAAATGTTAAAGCTGCTTTGGCTTCTTGGCTGACTGGAAAATTTCTATCATAATTCTGTTATATGATTAAGGTATTTATTTTTAGTGAAATTAAATATAATTCCTATTTTTGGTTTACATGTTTTTCGTATTATCTTTATCACCTATGATTAATACGTGCATTTTAACACAATTATAATAAAATAAAACTAACGAATATTTTTAATAATATAATTATTCGAGTAATTATGCATTCATAACATATAATTACTCAAAACAATACATAGACTGTAATTAAACCTGCAATACAAACAAATCTCAAAACAGAATCATAGCTTTTATGAAATAAAAAATTTTCTTAAAAATTCTCCATATTTCAGACTCCCTGAAGTATATAATAATAAATTTTGCTCAGCTGATATATTTAGTTTATCACACCCTAGATTTAAAAGTGCTATTCTTCAGATTATCAATAACTTAAATAAGTAACACACACACACACGCAGACCCAAACACACACACTCATTTACACATCCACTCATTCACTCACACCTTAACTGGCTCATTTTTATTTCTGTTTTTCTCATTTTTAATGTTAGGTATGTTGTTGATATTGTTTGTTCACGAGAAGTCGCATTTAATTCATTTATGTTTTGTGTTTCATCAAAAATAATTGTATTTTTTGTTACAGTAAAAGAAAACAGTTATTGTACCTTGTAGTTTGCCGTTTTTTGTCACACAATTTTACTATTATCGGTGTGCCTTGTAATTGGCGTTTTTATATGTAATTAGTATAATTTATCTTATCAACAGCTGTAAGGTACCTTTTATGAATAAAATAAAAAAATAAAAATAAATAAAATAATAATTATTTATTAATATTTCGGTAGATTTCAATTTTCTACAATGCATCATACATGATACAAGTGTTCTATGTAAGTAGTATATAGGAGATAAAATCAATATTCTTTTAAAATCTATCGTGTATATTATCGTACTTTATAAATAAAGTAACATATAAATGAATCCGGAAAATATACATCCTGAAAAGACATAGCCAGGAATATTATGAATGAAAAAAGCGATCGGATTTCGGCTTTGATAACGAATTTAGCAGAATCTTAGATATTATTCATGTAAGCTGAAGAGTTTGTTTGTTTGTTTGAACGCACTAATCTCCGATACGTGATCACTGAGTATACCACGGCCAAACGGCTATTATGTACATTATTTAGGCGTCTACACAAACACACGGGCAATCCCGATAATCTATGTAATATATAAGTTTAGTTTTTTTACTTTTATTTAGAAGGAAAATCAGATACTAGATCACGCGCAGGAAAGCTCTCTTGGAATCGCGAGAGTATCTTAGAAACGCTTGAGATTGAGATTAAAAATAAATCATGTTTGCGAAACGAATTTGAATGCGCCTGTTGTGTTGTTATCTTTTTTTTTTTTTAATTATCTAATGACATAATATGTTTTCATAGGTTTATTAAATTCGACAGTGTTTCTATGTAGGAACAATCTAATCAGTCATCGCCGGGGGCTTACTTAAAGGGTATTCAAAGTCTGACATCAGAAATTTTCTATGAATAGTATAAATCAATCGAGCATCATGCAGCGAGCAGTAAAAGGTAAAAACAAGTAATAATATAATCGTTTTGAACTTTGCCATCCATAGACGGTTCGATGGAAAACGTTTACACAAATTACTTGAAGTTCAAGGAGCTTCAGGTAATGTGGCATTCATTTACAATTACAGTCGCAATCACATGCAATCAGGAGTTTCGAATGAATATGCTTGTAATAATGATTGAATAACGGTTTGATTCAGAGATCATCGAACCAGAAACTTTCAATCTTAAAGACGAATGCAAAGCTGCTGAAAGACATTTATGATTTGATAAAAGACCTAAATACTATATTTAGAGGAAGTTTTTTACATACTCTATGCAGGTATGGCCGCGTAGGCTTGAAGAGGTTCTTATTTGATTATAAATTAGTCATTGACTATTTTTCTTTGAAAGAGATAAAATATGATAATAATTCGCTTGGTGTTTAACGCTTGTTAACGATTCTCATTCCCTTCAACCATCCATACCAATAAGTGGTGTTTAGGTATTTAAGATGTAATTTTATTATAGTTTTCGTTTTAAAAAGATAGATCCCTTTTCCTTGAAGTGATAGAACTACTAGTCTATAGAATTTTGATTCATGAACTTAATATTTAATCCAAAAATGTTGGTATAATTGTATATTACGTCTATTATCTATATTGATTTAAAGGAATATTAGTGATTATTAAGAGGAAATGAAAGCGGTAGATTTGAGAGTGAACCTTACCGATTCCTGTATAACATGAATGCTTAGCAGGATGACAATTCAAGAATTTTGTCCTTTATCCTGTTTTGAGATGAATTTTCATACAAATTTTATTTTCGTTGCCATAATATAACTTAGATGACCTACAAATACTTTGCTTATAAAATTATAACTAATACATAATCTAAATGAAATAAATATTAATCAATTGATTATTGACCGAAAACGAAAACCCAGTGTAGAACCCAAATGTAGATAATTGATAAGCTTAAAAATGAAAATCGTATATAAATACCACAATAAGTTGACATTTAGTTGAAAAGTAGGTTGCCATATAATTGGAATCGAATTCGTACAACCAGCTGCAATTTAAAGTGTTCGCTGTGATGTTAAAATTGTGTGTCCGTCTGTTACGGAAATATGAAATAATAATTTATTAAGCTATTGCATAGCTTCTATCGCGGGCCTTGAGCGCGGGGACCGAATCGAGAAATTCCGTAACGAAAAAACCTCACGCTTCCCACTCCGACGGGCTCGGAGGTGTGGCTTGAAGGCATAGCATGCAATAGCTTTACCGCGGCAGTCCCCGAGTGCTACACGTTTTATTTTTTCTTTTGTTTTCGTGTTGAGTTTAACTGCACAATACATAGGATTATATTTAGAATTGCCTAATTAACATAATCAGTGACTAGATAATTGTAATATAATATCATAACTTAATTAATATTCAAAGCGGTATGAGAATTGTTATACAACAGAAGTCGTTAGTCACGGTACATTAATTTTGAAAGTAATGCCTATAGATGCCTGGAGAGTGGAGGTGCAGGGTAGCGCATAGAACAAAAGTAATCTAAAATGTTAAAGAACTTTTTTAATGAATCCATTCATTTTATTTATTATATTATTGCTTTAAATACATATTAAACAGGAAACCAAACATCATTAAAAGAAATCTCAAAAAAAAAGTCCTCCGTTGTATCGTTTTCAAAAGCTCGCCTTAACTTACCAAAACACATACAGAAAATATAAAAAACACAACACACCTTGTTTCTGCTGAGCCTGAGACGATTCCTTATCGAAAAACGATAGCCCAAAATCTGTGTTTTCGACGTTCAGATTTGCGCGAACGCATGAAGCGGGAAGGCCGCCCCACACGTCCATATTACGTGCATTCCGTGCACGTCTGCTGCGGTCGGTGGCCTACCGCATACTGAGCTAAAAGCTTCACGCAAGCTTGCCTCGCCAGCCTCCGACTCACGCGCCTTTCTGTTCAGAAGCTCGCGTTATTCGACGCTACTTCACCGTTGATTGCTCCTTTCTCACCACTCAATGCAACCAAACTGGGCACTAATACAGAAATGTATTCTGTACAGAGCTGCACAGCGAAGAATCCGCTGAATATAACTTCACCAGGTATAACAGCCTCTGCCCTCTACTCTATTTTTGATATTGCTTTTAGAGCATCTATTTATGTGGATAACCGATACGGCTTCGAAATTGATTAATTTTGTGACCCGATTGTGATTATTTACGGAAATAATCATATGCTCTGTGGTTTATGCAAATGTGTCATAAGTCATTAGTTATTTTTACACCCTCTACTACATATATTTTCAAAACGCATAATATAAACAGTAATAATATGTTATCTGTGATATAGCGACCGTAAATGATATAGATTATAGTGTATCAAAACGACTAAAATTTTTGGTAATGAAAAAAATGTTTATAAACAGAATAATACAAATTATCAATAGTGGAATTATATTTATTTCAATATAATATTATTTTCTACTAAAATTAAAATATAAATTGCATTTCATATGCAAACAATCAAAATATACTTATAAAACTATCCCAATATTATAATGATAATAACGTATGTGTGTCGTTGAATTCTAATGTTAGTAAATGCAGCGCACGAGACGCGCATGACTTACAACTTAACGCATGATAATGTTTAAGTTAGAATTATGTATAATCAAAATGCATCCATAGTTTATTATGTAAAAGTTAAAACATTCATGGCTTTTTACCTCACTGTGAGGAGTTTGTCTTTCAACTTTGAACTGAAGTAAGTTTATCTCCCACGTATAATATAAGTACAATATGTATAGAAATCATCTTATTTCTTTTTGATTTGTCCAAAGTTAATTTAACATTTTACGTAGGTAACCAATTTTGCCCACATAAAAGCGAACTATTTTTATTTTTCAGCTAATTCAGAAAATCTTTTCAATAATCAAAAGGTCGAAGTTGAGTTTTGTAAGAAAATGTGTAGGTAGAATATTATTATCTACACGGGTATTTACATCTATTAAAAATGGGAAACATAACTATAGGTATAGCTAATTTTCAATTAAATTAATAAACTACCGTCCTGGAAGAAAATTTAAGTGTCTAGGAAGGTCTAGGGATGGTTTCCTTTCAATTATAGCTTATTTAAAATGGCAATACCTATAATCACTGCCAGCTTTTACACTAAATTAAAATATAATTTACATGTAGATGCACATTTGTCACACGCAATCCATATCTGTGTGACTGCATTGTATGTTGTTGTTTAGGCATTTAGATGAGGGGGAGACAATATGGTTTATTATTTATTCGAAACCTTGAACTTTGAGATTTTTTATGTGTGAAATGTACGATTCTATTCCTTTTGGGTTAGTAGGTACATAGTGTATGCTACTATTTAACTGAATACCATGCCCAGGGGGTAAATTGTGATTATATTAAATGTATACAATATTGCTGATACAAAACATTTACTGTCTTCAAAAACAATGTCCACTCCATAATGCATACCTACATCGTTCTTACAATTTCAAATATTTTTTCCTCCAAATACTTCTCATCTCTATGAAGCTACCTTTAAATTATGGTACAGTAAATATAATAATTATATAGTTATAATTCAATAAAAATGCGGAAACCCAAAGGAATCTAGAGAATCCGATTTAATAATGCATATGGATACTATCATTTTACGTAATTCACCGCCACCAACGAAATGAAACTTATTTGATATAACGGTATAATAAAATCGTCTGCGGGATGAAACCTTCAAAACACTTATTGAATTTCAAGAGAATATTTACAATTCTTATAGGACGCCGGCCGTGACGCGCGCCGCCCAAATGGACAAAATTTTCAACAGTAGCTATGCAATGTGTTTATTTTTAACTTATGAATGATCGAAGATAATTGAATACGTATGGTTATAGTTATTGAGCGTATGGTATCAGGATTGGTTAAGCGGTATTTGCTGTATTGTGTTGTGCATAGATTCAATCCACGGCTTTGAGCTATATGTTATGTATTGTGTTTCTTAGCGTTATCATCGATGTAATGCATTGATTTCAGCCGCGTCTGTTGAATAGTTTTTATGTGAATATAAACGATTATCATCATAACGTTGCACCAACTTTACTTTTGGATTGTTAATATTAATAAAACAGCATAAGTATTTTTTTATATCGGTTAGTTCGGAAAATTCCATTTTGATCGTGGTAAATTAAACCAATCATCCAACAGTTTAGACGTACCTTTCACATGGTCTTAAAATATTAACTCAACAATCGCGAAGCCAGAGCAAAATATATAAACTATTTCAGATTGATAGATTCAACTTATAAGCAATCTAGTAAGTTGATTCAGATACACTAAACCTGCAATTACTATTGCGCAATCAAACCAATCAATCGAAACAATTCTTTCAATGACAACTAAATTTCTTGTCACGACCTAACTTTCCAAACTACTGTTTTAATGTATTACAGTTTAATTTAAAGGTATATAACTATACATAAGAATCATGTATATTGTATAGAAACCAAAAAATAACAAACCCTACCTTGAAACTACAAACGTGAATGATTAATGAAACTTTTTATATAAAAGCAATTGTACTCAAAATTATACTTTAACATTTTTAGAGAAAAAATTGCAAAGAGCATAACAATAATATAAATCCATGCAGCGTAGTTGTACCGTGTAAAAAGCACAGCTTCTATGACGCTTGCGCAGGAAGACGTGTAGGTCTTTGAACCCGGTATAGCTGTTAGAAAACACAACGCGTTGCAAATGAAACCTTATTCTAACGAACTACAATTCAAAATCAAATGAAAATATAATGTGCGAGTGTTAGCATCTAATCAAACACGTTGCAAAACAGTTGCAATAGAATTTGAACATCACATCTTTATGTTAAAGATCATTTTGTGTTTCGATCGAACGGAAAGGTTTTGCAAAGCAATGCCATTAGTGGATAGGCCGGCTGTCTCACAAGATTTGCTGATAACCAAGATTAAGTTCAAAATTAGTACTGTATGAGACTTTCCATCCAAATCAATATAATCTGGTAGATGGATAACAACATTAAGTCAGTCAGTAAGTACTTTTACGTGACAATACATAAAATATTCTGAACATAACTACACTTCCTGTATGCCCTATTAATCTGTATAACACTTTCACTTATTTTTATTGTATGCATCTACTACGCAAATCCTTTTTAAATTAAGGTATTATATAAATTATAAATCAATAAATTACAAAATCAATAATTCAAGTCTATATGTTTCAATCTTGAAGGAATTAGAAAACGTGGAAAAAAACCCTCACAAGCTATGAACGTGAAAATATGTTTGTTTGTTTATCCGTCTTACAATTTGCAACACAGCAACCGACTGACATAATTTTTTTCTAAACATTTCCTGGCGATCAGACTATAACAACCACCCGAGCAAAACCGCAGGCTGAATCTTGTAGAATAATTATCACCATCTAAGTCTCAATCTGAAATTGTGTATCTTATATAATCGTTGAATCTAGATAACTGTAACAATTTTCATTACGCCCGTACGTGGAATTCACACGGAATAATTTTAAAACCTCTTTTTATCCGAGTACCTAAGTTCGATAAAAATGCATTTTTAAGGCAAACGTCAAATATAATCACGCAATCCCGGAATAACTAGCTTATAGCTTCTAAACGTTGGTGCATCGCACTCGATCACCGTCGAGCATAAAGGAAGCTATATTTCTTTTACAGATCTTTTTATAGGTTATAAAGTACCTTCGTTTTATTAAAAAGGAACTGAATAATAATTATATTAAGTATTTACTATTAGCATAGGTACTTAGGTCTAAATAAGTAGGTATGTTGTGAATAGATATATTTTTTTTAAAACGACAAAATAAATACGATGTTCAAAACCTTATATCAACATCAATGACTAATTTGCTCATAAAATACATATTCAACGATACACAATACTCAAGTTAGTTTTAAAAGATATTCGTTACTGTATATTGTACTATGTATCTGTTACTGAGTTACAAAAATTTGTAGGAACCCATCTACCCTAAATTAGCCGGTATCGATCTGTTGTTTACTAGCTGAAAATATCCCCATACGTCGTCAAAGAAAGCGCTAACGGCTAGTAACTCACAAAAAATAATTACACAATAACACTATATTACATCTATATGTACTTATAATAAATCTGTAGAGAGGCCAATTCTGTACATGAAATATATTTAAAAAAAAACTATGAAGGGGTGATAAAGGATCGCTACTGATGCCAAAATGCAACCAGTAAAATTTTTGTCTGTCTGTCTGTCTGTCTGTCTGTCTGTCTGTCTGTATATTCGTTATAGAAACAAAAACTACACGACGGATTTTAACGAAATTTGGCACAATTATTCTTCATACTTCTAGGCAGGTTATAGTATACTTTTTATTACGCTACGATCAATATGAGCAGAGCAGTGAAGGGAAATATTGGGAAAACGGGAGAAGTTACTCCATTTTTTAAGCTTCCGTCGCGTGTGCAGCCTTAATGGTTAAAGCTACATAGAAATCATGTACGACACAAATGTTCTTAAATTATTATATAAAAATAAATTCCTAGACAGATTATGTCTATCTTTTAAAATTGACTCACAATAACACGTGAAACTTCAATAGCTTAGCAATTCGGAGCTTTCTGATTATATTTGTCTACTCTTACGTTTACAACACTCTCACTCATCCCTAATTAAAAAAAGTTAACATTATTACCTATTCAATAAAAAAAGAATCATGTAAATCGGTGTAGAAACACCAAAGTTATACATGAAATACGCTATATGTCATCGCGCGTGAATACAGAATCATGCAGCCATAAGGATTATTTTTGTGTATCAGTTGCCGCGTTCGACGCGCTTCGCGGCGAGAGCTATAAAAAGGCGGCGGGTCCGCACCCGTTTCGCGTTGTCACGGCATCACGTGTGAACGGCTGAACCGATTTCGATAATTCTTTTTTATTATATTCCTTGAAGTACGAGGATGGTTCTTATGTAGAGAAAACGTAAATATGTACCACGGGCGAAGCCGGGCCGGACCGCTAGTATTCATAATAAATATTTCGCGTTTTTACCTTCTCCCCATGGTTGCTACCTATTGATAAGATCCCCAATTGTGCTATACATATAATTCTGGTATTATCTTGGTTATTTTTCTTTATATTCTAATTCATGTATACGTACACTAAGTAGACAATAATAAATAAATTAAACATGAATTAATCCAATTGTAGCTTAAGTTTAATCCAATCTATCATTTCGCTAGCTATAAGTCTAGCACGCGGTTTACTACGCCGCGGCCGTGATTCTACCATAAGTGGTGTTGTCATGTTTTTCTGTTGCAGCTTATATCAGGATTAGATAAAAAGTGATCGGTCATCAACACCAGTAGCCTGAGAATAAATATTTGCTGCTTCGTGCGTGTTTGATGTTTTTTTTTTATCGTAGTAAAATGATTTTAATAAACGATGTGTTTCGTCCGTCGTTAGATAAATAAACACCTATCTTTATTAGTGCAAGAGTTGAGAAATGCAGTAGATAAATTGCAGTTTTAGGTATTTAGGATGATTTAACATAGAATTATGTAAGGACGATGATGGTCATTAGGTATAATAATTATGATAAATGGTTTTATCATTATGAATAGTTATATGAATAGAGATGAATAGTTTTTTAGTTATCATTTTACGGTTTATCTGAACTGTCAAATGTCAATGTCATACATCTTTATCTGAACTGACATATTATAATTCTTTTTTTTTTTTTCAAGATATTATAATATATCCTGTTTTCTTATTTCCGACCAAAACAAAGTATCTGATCGGGATCCAAGGGCAACATTAAATATTATGTGCATAAAGGTACAGCATTCGCACGGAAGCTTACCTGGCGAGCCTGCAACCGGGGACTCAGGGTCTTCTTTAAATCTAAAACAAAATAATATTCATCAATATAATATATAAAAGAAATACATACATTTTAAATGGTAAAAAATAATTGAGATACTTAAAAGTAAGTTTACGTACAATCGTATAATTTACAAATGGAAATTATAGGTTTGTACTTCCAGGGTCTCTTGGGCTAATTGCTCCCGTGTGAGGATTCTAAGTATAGTAAAATATTAAAAAAAATCTAAACCACCTTTAAATTTTCAATACCAGAAAACATTTAAATCGGCTGAAACGGAAGGTTTTCAAATAAAAAAAGAAACATCAAAATCCGTTCACCCACTCGAAAGTTTGCGACCAAACCCAAAAAAATACAGTCGAATTGAGAACCTCCTCTTTTTTTTAGTCGGTTGATAAATTACAACACGTGTTTGATTCCAATTTCATTAATTATTTAAGCTTGCTGTAAGCACGCTGTTCGTATAATAATTGCAACTGAAATTGATATCATTTATCAGGTAGCGTGTCGGCCTGGTTGAAAAGTTATTAAATATTTATATATGACTTGAATAGAGGTGACTTCGCGGTTAGGCTTTATAGATTTCATAGTCTGAGGGGGAAGGGGGATCTTGACATTTGACTAAGTTTGGTAAGAATTCTAGAAGGTGCACAAATAACGTTAATTTATTGTTATTGTGTAATACATTGTCATGTGACATGATATTAAAAGGACTAGCAAACAATTTTAAAAATTGAGATAAAGGTAACAACCGCTCTTGTGAGACTACCCAAACAGTGCCAGTTTGAATTTCCGATTGCAGCTGTTTATGAACATCTAAACATTTCCATTGATACTCCACACATACCTACTATTCAGACGAAACATAAATCTATTAGTTATGTATCTGTAAACAAAACATGGGAGACTAGGTACTAGCCAGTAGTGACTAGGTAGGTAATCAATTGCACAATACGATTAATCGATCTGTCTAATTCAGGAACGCTATTACGCGATATACTCTGCCATTGTCAATGAACGTCCGCATTGTGCAACGGACCGACATCTGTTAAATACCCTCATATTATTCAAACGCACGGTTGTTACGTAAAATATTACAAACTCGTAACATCCAGGCCTCAAACACGGGCAGTAGGTTATTGGGAACCCATCAAGGACAACATTTTGAACCGAACCATAGCAGAGCCAACATATCATTTAAATTGCAAAGTAAATTGACGAAAATCAAATATGCATACTGTCGATATACCTCGAATCCGGTCACGAATTATATTCACAAATTCGACGATGACAAATACATAAAAGAAAAAAATTGCTCGACGTGACAATTTCGGTTTTATTATCTTTTGAAACGAGCGAAAGCGGTGCTCGTGTAGGTTTACAAGTTTTTTATTGGTGAAGTGGCACCTAACGCTGTGTGATTACCGCATTTCGAACTACCCGCAACGTCGTATCGATTGCTGACACTGCTCTCCTATGTACCTATGTGATAAACGATCTGCTGCTGCAATTACTGTGCATACAATGTTTTTTCTTTGCTTTTTTATATAAACCCTCTCCGTCATCGTTCTGAAACTTTATAATGTTTCTAATATTTTCTATTTTCAATAAATATGTCATATCATAAAATAATTTAATTTAACGTGTAAAGAAGATATCATAATTTTGCTATCTCTACTATTATATTTTTGTGTGTCTATCTGTTTTTATACGGACTCTTCAAAACCACTGTACCGATTTTGATATGGCACAAACATAGTTTGAAACCCGAGTAGACATAGATTCTATCCCGGAAAACGGAAACGACAACAGCTAAGCGGGTTTTGCTATACCGAGGGCGGAAAGCTAGTAATGTGTTTTGTTATTGTGACGGTAATTAATGTCGTATTGATTTAAATGAGACAAAAGTTATAACACACAGATATCACAATATGGCACATAAAATCTATCCTAGTAAACACATACCAGGGCTCTTAAACACTTTTAATCAAAGTACATCAGAGAAGTATTGCACCTTCTAGACATGAAGTCGTGATATACCATCACAGACCGCGTTTCATAAGGTGGGAACTATGATCAATCATATGCCTATCTGACTATATTAAAAAAAATATACCACCAACAAATACTCATATGATATTATAGTTAAGTTATTAATGCTCATCAATGCTATAACTTACAATTCGAAATTTTTTGAATTAAATCAGTATTTCCATAACATCAAAAAAACCAACCCCCGCTAAACTTCACTTCGGCGGCGAGCCTCCTCGACATTGGCCTTGAAAAATGCATAGAGACGAAAGTATACACAAAAGAACCAAGGCCAGTTGGACCTCGCTCACAGCTGACACTTATTGATTTCTTTACATATTAATGTAGAATAAACAAATCTTCACTTACGTGTATAAATCGTCTTCGATGGTGGAAGAGGTAGCCTCGACGAGCATGGAACAACTCATCACTGGTGAATTTATATATTTCGTTGAAGATATAACATAGTACACACAGATGTACCTGGCCCAGATATTGTTTGGGAAGGAATAGTTCTCTGCGTTTGGTTACAGAATTTTCATACTGAAATCTGTGACGGACAACAAGGGTAGCGGCGGCGAAGTGATTTTGTAGCGACGCGAGATTTAAAAGCAAATCGTGTGCTACATAACTTATGTACCTACCCATACAATATCTCCATACAATAATTATAATATTTTTTATGAAATCAATGTTTCGTCCTATGTAACTATGAATATTTATGTGACAACTGAAATTTTTAACGAATTAAAAAAAACGAACAAGAATTCTTTCACAATTACCTAGCAGAAATTTTCTTGATGCTAGGATATATTTTAGGTATCTATTGTATTATTTTATTTATGTGTTATCAATTGTTTCAGTTATTATTATAATTGAGTAAATCGCAGTCGAGATTTGATTGTAACCACACTTATAATCCAGAAAACATAACCAAATATAGCTTATTCATTCGAAACAATACTTTTCTATTCATTATACAGAACGGCCGTACAAAGTCACTCCATCCCCTGCCAATAGTACAGCGCATGTCCCACTTTAACCTTGAGAATCACTTCCCGGTTCACGGGCAACCCTCACATGACTAGGTTAATGTGTTTCAGTGTCTTCTAGCTCTTTACAAATGTATCTTGACACCTACGTGACCGTCCACTTAAATGTAGTCAAAACAAATATAGGGCATTTGAATGGATGGTTAAGGTGTATTTAGAGTTTAGACTGAAGCAATTTTGTTGTACAAATTTTATGAAATAAAAAAGATTCGTAGGTATACTTTAATGGTTTTAGTGGTTTCTGAAAGCATGATTATTATAAATAAGATTTTAATAAGTATCCTTTTTTACTATACCTATTTTTTTTATGTCACATTAAATTAATGCAAAGTTACAACTCAGAAAATTATATAATACCAACGAAAAAAAGTCACATGCAACGGTCAACGCATAAATAAAAAATTACATTGTAGGCTACTTTTGGTCATGTACCTTTCACTCAAGTCATGGGCAATGGGCATATCTAGTAATGTAATGAGACATCATAGAATGCTCGAATCATTAGAATTCAGAACATATATCCATGGGCTTACTGGCTATCATCAAAGTGTATTGTGTTCCACCTATACACTATACTTAGTATGACTGAAACAATGAATGGCTCCCTTGTTTGCGAGTAGACAGTTAGACGCCGGGATACATCACACTACGCAGCCCTCGTGTTATCACGTTAATTAATCCTTTTATACACAGTAAATGAACTTTATAGTTTATCTAAATCAATAATTAATTATGCATAAAGGACCATTTCAAGCTCAATTTCTCAGAAGAAACGGATTGAAACAGTAACGAAATTAACAATTTAAATAAATGTCATTCTGCTTTAGAATATCAGTTTGAACTTGGTTTGAACTATAGAATACATAATCGCCTTATAATTGAAGTACTAAATTAAGATTTAAATTATTAGTTAATCATTAACCCACAAGTCAGAAGTCGGGCTAGTTACACGGTACACCACCACATACACCACTCAACAATGCCTGAAAATATTTTAATTATTTTTTTGTTTTTCTGAATGTATATTTATGTTTTCTATATGTCTCGACTTGGACTAGGATATGTACCTACTTAACAATTGTTTTAAATATAAAAAATCAGTCGCTCGGCGCCAGCCGTGTGAGCTGTACGTGTTGTTTACGCGCAGGCGCTTAACGTCGTTTAAAATGTCTGACAATGCGTGTGCGATCGAACCATGCGGCGGTGCTTTTAACGAAGAATCGGGTGGCGAACTATTTGGTTTACACCCTATGTCTGCGGTTATGTCTTCGGATGAATCAATACATCGTAAACGGGTGAGAGATTATAGTGATTTAGACAATGATGATTTTATTGAGGTAAATAGAAAATCGAAGCGGTTAATTAAGAAGCAGTCGAAAAGAAATGCAGTAAACGACAATCAGGCAACGAACAATAGTTCGTTTCATTCTCAAAGTTCGGATATAATATATGAGGTTACTTTGACGTCAAAAGATCAACTTCCTAAACAAATCGCTTTCGCAAAATTGTTAAGGGACTTGAACATTAAGAATATTGTAAGAATTAAATTTAAAAGTAATTATAAAGTATCGATTGCTTTTGGAGATAAAGAGAATGCTGACTTATTAATACAATGCGAAGAGTTAATTAAAAGAGATTGGAGATGTTATAGAACTGATGAGCTGAAATTTTGTTATGGTATAGTGAGGCAAATAGATTTAGACACAAGTATAGAAGAGTTACAAAAGATTTTTGTATGTGAGAGTGAGATAGCCTCTTTGCGGCGTTTACGTCGTCAAAATAGTGAAGGGATATGGGTTGACAGTGAAACTATTCGCATTTGTTTTAAGAGTACCGCTATACCGCCTTATGTTTCTGCATACGGTTGTCGTTTTATAGTGGAACCGTATACATTCCCAGTCTCGCAGTGCGCGAATTGCTGGCGCTTTAGTCATTTAAAAAAATTCTGTCCACATAAAAAAAGAGTGTGCCCTAAGTGTGGTCTTAACCACGAGAATTGTGACACAAAATTTTTCAAATGTGTAAATTGTGGCGGTCCACATATGGCGATTGAAAGAAGTAAATGTCCGGAATTTAAAAAAGAAAAAGAGTTAAGATGTATAATGAGCGTGGAGAACTGTTCATATAAAAAAGCATTGATGCTGTATACAGAGAAGATGAAAACAGAATCTTTAGGAAGTCAGAATACAATAGTGGAGAATACAAGTATAAGTATACCAAATGATATGGGTGTCGATAGGAATGTTGGAACTTACAGTGGAGCGGTATTAAACCAGAATAAAAAACATATAGATAAGGGATACACAAACGATCAATTTTTAAATAAGGAGTCGGAGAACATTTCAGTGAAAGAGGGACAAGAAGTTAGAAAAAAAGTGAAAAATAAACCCAAGAAAAAACGTGATGATAGAGAGGAGTCTGTAGATCAGGAAATAAGTGAGTGTAATGGAGAAGATGATGAACCCAGAGAGAAGCATAACTTTAGTTTTATTAGGTTACTTAATAGATTAAGAGACATTATTTTATCAAGAAAAATGCTGAGCGAGAAATTCACGGACGTGTTAAGCGTAATGTTTGAGGAGTGCTACCCATTGGTAGCGGATTTATTTAGAAGGGGAGAATTCTTCTCTAATCTTCTATCTATTTTCGGTCATGGATAGCGTTCCTGTTAAGCAGCGCTTCATTAACATAGTCCAGTGGAATTCGCAAAGCATCAAACCAAAATTGCTAGAGTTAGAATGTTTGTTAATACAGAATAAGATACATATAGCCATCTTAAGCGAGACTTGGTTGAATGAGGAAATAAATATAAATATGACTAATTATAATATGCATAGAAAGGATAGAATTGATTCATATGGGGGGGTAGCAATTTTAATTCACAAATCAATCATAACTGAAGTAAATCATGTTAACATTAATAATCCTGGA
Organism: Colias nastes; assembly: GCA_907164665.1. Classification (NCBI taxonomy): domain Eukaryota; kingdom Metazoa; phylum Arthropoda; class Insecta; order Lepidoptera; family Pieridae; genus Colias; species Colias nastes. The sequence goes on along the minus strand of CAJQZM010040114.1, from coordinate 77,113 downwards.
ATAGAAGCAGTAGCCGTAAAAGTATTAAATTGTAAATTTATTAAAAATATAGTTTCCATTTATTGTCCGTCATCAGTTAGAACAACTCAATCAGATTGGAATGAACTTTTTTCTTTGTATAGATATAAAACCATAATAGCCGGAGACTTTAACGCGCATCATACAAATTGGTCTTCGAAAAGTGATGTTAGGGGTACTCAAGTGTTAGACGCTTCACTAGATAATGATTTTATTGCTATGAATACAGGAACCGCAACTAGAGTTAAATTGGTTAATAACCTTGTACAGGAGACTTCTCCGGATATTACATTTGTTACGTCTGACGTTATTGCAAATTTTACATGGGGTGTAATGAATGAAAATCTCGGTAGTGACCACATGATAATTAAAGTTTCTGTAAATTTTGAGGATGTTAGCCACTTTGTCAAAAAGAGAAATTTTAAAAAAGCTAATTGGGCAGATTTTTCCAGGACTCTCGAACTCTCGTTACTAGGATATAGTATAGAATTTGAAAGTATTCAAGCTGCTTACGATAGATTTGTTGAAATGATCAATGAAGCTGCTGACAAACATATTCCATTTGTAAAAGTAAGCATTGACCCAGAGAATAAATTCAAGCCTAAGTCATACTGGAACCCATCTCTTTCTCATTTAGTTGCCCAACGTAGATTAGCTCTAGGCATATTTCGACGAAATCCAACTCCACATAATCTTACAATATTGGAAAGTAAAAATGAATTATTTAAATCTGAATTAAGAAAAGCTAGGTCTATTGATTGGCAGAAATTTTGCGATTCTATTAACGAAAGTACTACGTTATCAGATATGTGGCATAAAATTAAATGGATCAAAAGTAGTCGGAATTCCCGATTTAGGGCTCCGACTCGTGATTTACAAGAATTATTATGTAAATTAGCTCCTGATTTTGTCAAAGCACGTAAGCCAGAATTATCATCGGTAAATAATTTACTTGAATCATCTTTCAGTTTAGAAGAGTTAGAGGTGTGCCTCAAAAAGAAAGACACATGCCCAGGAAATGATAGTATTACTTATTCTATGATATTTAATCTCCCGAAAATAGGTAAACGCCATTTGCTTAAAATTTTTAACGATATATTCGATACTGGCTATATTCCTAAACAATGGAGGGATATAAAAATTGTACCTATACCTAAGTTAAATTCAAATTTAAGTAGTGAAGTCAAATTGAGGCCTATTTCCTTAATATCGTGTATATCACTACATAGTATAAAACAAAGTCGCATTCTCTGTCCCTATTTCCCTATGTCCCTATGTCCCTTTGTACGCTTAAATCTTTGAAACTACGCAACGGATTTTGATGCGGTTTTTTTTAATAGATAGAGTGATTCAAGAGGAAGGTTTATATGTATAATAACATCCATTAAATAGTGGAGAAGTACTGTTATTTATGAGGTTTCTAATGTGATGTCGTAAATAATTACATTTTATCCGCTTACATTGCAAACGCAGGCTGAACCCTACGAGTTTTATCAAAATAATGTACTAAGTATTGTACACATTGAAAAGGTCTACAGAAAAGTCCGCGATGGCATATGTCTATCTCTTATGGATAACCCACAATAACTTTTTTTTGTCATTTACTTTTTACGACAAATAATGGCTAATTTTCGAAGCGATTTTAACCAATACAGCATTAATCCTTAACCAATTAAATACCTTGAATACATTGTTCATTTAATATAGATCTATATGGCCCTTTACACCGTATGATTTAAGTGAATATTTTCGAAGATATTACAGATTTAAAAATTGCGGGGCGTACCGTTTGCGGCCGCGGCGGTACCGGCCGGCCGGGCCGCTATGTTTTTATATACAACGTTAAAAGTTTTTCTGTAGTGTATTTAGTATCAGCATTGCACCCGTGCGAAGCCGGAGCGGGTCGCTAGTGTAAGATATTTCATAATATGATTGGTAAAAGATTAGAATGGTATGTGGAAAGAAATGGTATTTTGTCTGTTCATACAACAGGGTTTAGAAAATCACGTTCTTGTCTAGATTCAGTAGCTTGCCTTGTCTCGTCAATTCAGATTGGTCTTAATAAAAATATACCGACGTTAGCTTGTTTCATTGATGTAGAAGGGGCGTATAACAATGTTCTTACTGAAGCCGTAGTTAAAAAATTAGACCTTTTGAATGTGGGTTATAAAATGTGCAATTATTTTTGGGAGTTTTTAAGTGAGAGACATCTTATAATTAATAATTCTGATTCCTGTAATGATGATAGTAATAGTAGTAGTAGAAGTAATCTTTTGGTTAGGTGGGCGTCTAACGGTTTGTGCCAAGGCGATCCAATATCTCCTCTTCTTTTTAATTTGGTTACTGCTGAGATTAGTAAAACCATTAGTGTAGGAATAGGTCAGTACGCTGACGATTTTGTAATATATTCGAGTAATTCCGTTATTAATAATAGCGTTCAGGATATTCAAAATGCATTAAATATTTTAGTATCTTTACTTTATGATATAGGTTTACAGGTATCGGTAGATAAAACTAATTTTTGTCTATTTAGCAGGGGACGAAGACAACATAATATAACCCTTAAAATCAATAATTTAGATTTAAAATATAATGAAAATATTAGATATTTGGGTGTTTGGTTGGATCGCTCTTTACGTTGGGGTAGGCACATAAATGAAGTCTGCGGAAAAACTCAAAAATTCATCAATATTTTGAAAGTCTTAGCTGGTAGCGGATGGGGAGCTCATCCTAAGCACTTAAGAAGGCTATATATAAGTATCATTAGGAGTAGAATTGATTTTGGCAGCTTTTTATACGACAACAGTGCACAATGTCATGTTTCTAAACTTGATAAAATACAAAATCAAGCGTTAAGAATAATTGGTGGCTTTATTAAATCCACGCCAGTGCACGTAATGGAGAGTGAAATATGTATACCTCCGCTAGCTATACGTCGCAAATATTTAGCTTACAAATATTGTCTTAAAGCCAAATCTTTTTGTAATAATCCCGCTACTATTCTTTTGGACAAGCTCGGTGCTCTTTGTACGAATAATTATTGGTCTAGAAAAAAGCAGCCACTGTTGGCGTTAACTTACATAGAAATTAAAGATGAGAGGCTTTTTACCTCTCACACTTTAGAATTGTTTCGGTTTAAAAATTGGGTCCCTGGAGTAAATATTAAAGAATATATATGGGATTACTTGGATTGTATACGGGATTCAAAAAAAAAATATAATTTGTTGGTTTTAAAAAATGAAGTTGTTCGTGAAATTGATATTAAGTATAGTCATTGTTTTAAAATATTTACGGATGGATCAAAGGGCACCGGGCTGCACTCTGGTTGTGCTTATATCGATGTTACTTCTAAAGTAGAAGATTGTTATAAAAATTCGTCGCCTGTTTGTATTATGACTCTGGAGTTGTTTGCTATATCAGCAGCTTTATCCAATATTCTATATAATTATAAGGCACAGGATAGTGTAGTTATACTTAGTGATAGCAAAAGCGGTATACAACATTTATTGCATTGTTTGAATGGGACTTTTAGAGGCTATCCTATTGCATACGATATTATAAGTAAGTTTATTAAGGTAATTGAAAATAATATAAATGTAAAACTACAGTGGATACCTTCCCATATTGGCTTAGCAGGGAATGAGGAGGCTGATCGTTTGGCAAAAGCAGCAATCAGTGACGGTTCGGAAATTTATATTCTTCCGAATCACCCTGAACTTTTACCTAAATTTAAATTTTTATGTTTGGAGCAGTGGCGCGAGTACTTTGATGTCCGTTCAAAAACAAAGGGTATTTGGTACAAAATTATGCAAAGTCAGCCTCATCGTTCACCTTGGTTTGTTGGAAATATACCGCGCAATATTGTTGTGTTGGCACATAGATTGCGTTCCGGACACATGCCATTAGGAGCTTTTGCACACATGATGGGTAAAATAGAGTCTCCTTTGTGTATAATTTGTGGAAAGACCGAGGACGTGCATCATGTGCTTGTGGAGTGTGTCCGGAACGAGACGAAGCGTGTGGCAGTCTTGCAAAAGTTAGATGCTTCGCGGGCCAATATGGGAATTTTCTGTAGTTCTTTATCCAACCCTTCCTCGGAGGAGGCAGGGTTGGTGTATGGCATGGTGGGAGATTTTCTTGCAACTTATAGCGCTGGCTCCTAGGCGTTCTCATTGTTTTATTTAGAAATGTTAATTATTATGTGTTTAGTTTGTAAGTTGATTGTTGCAATGGGGCTGCCATGAACATTCGTTCAAAAGCCCAGAAATAAATGATTGAAAAAAAAAAAATATAAAAAATAAGTTATTTGAGTAACTAAAAAAAGGAGTTGCTAGTTAGTTAAGTAGGTATGATAAATAATCCATACTATAGTCTGTCCACTATAAGAATTGCTTTTTGACAGCTCGACGGGTGATACCAGAAGTGATGTTCAAAAGATTATCGATTGTGATACCATTTCAATTATAAATTAAAAATATTATCATAAATCGAATCAGGTACGTAAATAATAATTACAACGTAAACGTACTAATAAGATATGTAATAATAAGACCACATAACTATGCATTGTATGTTAAAACTAAACTAAACTAATATTTTATTATTTATTGGTTTCTATCTTACAATTTGGTTGTCTTTACGTTTAAATTATATAACATAATAGAAGAGTTTTTCTGCATCGGATATATTTTACAGAGTATTTCTATCGATTATTATAATCTATCGACCCATCATTAAATAATTCTGTGTAGACATCACTAAGTGGGCGGGACCTGTCCATGAAGAACGATAATTATTTGTATGACATTTTAACATAGACAATACAATCCTTCATAGGCGTGAAGCTGTCAAAAAGCAAATAATATAATGGACAGAGTATAATATTATAAATGCGAAAGTAACTCTGTCTGTCTGTCTGTTACTCAATCACGCCTAAACTACTGAACCAATTTGTATGAAATTTGGTATGTAGATATTTTGATACCTGAGAAAGGACATAGGCTACCTTTTATTGCGAAATATGTACCACGGGCGAAGCCGGGGCGGACCACTAGTATGCCATATTTCTATAAGATTGAATAACGCTAAAACACCTACTTAGTTTTCATATACCTATCCACTCCGGGCCTGTGCCTAAAAAATTAAAATGATAATATTATTTTTAAACATATTCGGCCACATGTCACCTTTGATATGATTTACATTTGTACCTACTTCTACATAATGCATGTTGTCTATCAGATCCGGGCTTGTCTCGGTTCAACACGAAATTATCTTAGCTTAAAGTATGTAACATACACTAACCGCCTCACGCCTGTCCCGACTTAGTCCGCTTTGTATTGGGATAGGTTGTATGCACAGATCACAGAAACTAAAGGTTGTATGTTACTTGGTAGCTTTGTAATGAAAAATATTGTTTTAATATGAGTCTACTGTCTAGTTAGACTATAATATGTATTTTTTTGTTAAAAACCCATAATTTAAACATCTTTCTTACATCAATTTAGTCAGAATCTCTTTATTAACATACCGAACGATAAGTCATTTTATGTGTAGGTACTGACTAGGTGGGTAGGTACCCACCCAAATAAATATTCCTCACATAGTTAAATGAGTATAAAATATTATGGTGGTATTTTTAACGTCTATTTATTATCTAGTAATAATTGATTTTCTTTAATTTCAATAGGTGTTGATCCGTCTGCGACCTGAAATGTTACAGACTATTTTATTCAAGACAAAGGACCTTCCACTCCTTTTTCTAAGAATCATTAGTTAGGTGCGCTCACGCAAAAGTCTATAATAAAATAATATTTATTTATATTAACAATAACTCGTTACCAATTAATTGGCTCTTGAAGCGGCTTTATAAGAAAACTGCTAATGATGTTATGACTAATAAGATTCATATTTCAATATTAATTTTCGAAATAATTTGGTGTTCTGACGTTTTTTTTTTTCACAAATAAACACGCTGTAAATCTATTAGACCCAATGATTAGACCTTGTAATTTTATTAGATTAAAAATTTTGGTAGATAGGTAGGTACTTAATAGGTTCGATAAATTGTTTATTTAATATTGTACCTAAATTTAATATTGTACTTAATCTTTTGCTTGTATTAAAGCAAAAGTAAGAACATTATAATATAGATGTACCTAGGTACCTATAAAATATGTAAATTTATATTTATTATTGCGCTAAATCAGCTGACCGAATGTGTATGAAATTTGGTACACCTGAGCCTGAATTAGCACTTCGGTTGGTCCAGTAAGAACTTAAAAAAAGAAATATTAATCATACTATATAAATGTTGTTAATCTGCAGTACTCTTAGAGGTACGAAAAGTAGATATTGGGCCATTTCAGACCTACCGATTTCTAATAATTTTTTCTTAAAAATTGATCCAGCCGTTTCGGGGGAGTTTGATAAACACGATACCTTTATCACTACATCACTACATCACTACATAGTTATAAAACAAAGTCGCTTTCTCTGTCCCTATGTCCCTATGTCCCTTTGTATGCTTAAATCTTTAAAACTACGCAACGGATTTTGATGCGGTTTTTTTAATAGATAGGATGATTCAAGAGGAAGGTTTTAGTATATAATTTATTAGGTTTTAGACAAAGCGGGTGAAGCCGCGGGCGGTAAGCTAGTATACCTATAAGTATTAAATTAGAAAAAGTGGTTTGTGTGTTTTATAATGAAATAAAGTAGGTATATTATGATACACTGTGAAAAAAAAAGGTTAATTTAATATGCTTCAGGATTTTATATAGGTACCTATATACCTATGCTAATTTTATACCTAGTTTTTTAAATAAATAAATAAATAATTAATATTTCGGGACAATTTACACACACGGCACGATCTGATCCCATACTAAGCTTTCGCTTGTGTTATGGAAACCAGATGGCTGATAAACATACGTAAAATAATTTTAAATAAATATGTACTTATATAGATAATTATTAACACCCAGACACAGAGCAAACATCTATGTTCATCACACAAATATTTGCCCCGGGTGGGAATCGAACCCACGACCAGTGGCTTGGAAGGCAGGGCCACTACCAACCAAGCCAACCGGCCAGTCAAAATAATAAAATCATATTCATATACAAAATTTGGTACGATAGGAAAACATTTACCTTTTTAACTCATCAATTTTTGTCTCTTTAATTATTATTTTTTTTTTATTTAACTTTAACTATAATATTATGGTGTTAGGGTCATTCTAAAAAAAATTAGATAAAAATATATAGTATTCTGTATTTGCACAGATAAGATTAGTTTTATGACATTTTAAATGGCAAATTTTGACAGCTGTTTAATGTCAACTGTCAATGTCTGCCAAGTTTTGCATGGTCTGTGGGACCTCATCAACTCCAAAACTGTCCTGATTTATTAGAATTTTTTAAATTCTTGGAAATTCTTAAGGAAATGTACATTCCTTTGTGTTATGTACGAACGAGTTTTCTTTTATTGTTCTAAATCCATAGGTCAAATGGCGGTCTCGAAGTTCCATTTAAAATAGGATAAATGCGTTAATGAAGAAATATTACGTTTATATATTTTGTACTCGGCGCAGCGAGTATGTTAATCGTGTAAATAAAAAAACACCATAAATGTCCTCCAAAGTCATGGAAACGCGTTATTATGAGGGATGTGGACGTGAGGGGCCCATACGGTGTATATTTTTGGGTGAATTTCACCCTGTTGCTGGCCCCAAAATAGGATGTCAGGTAATTTTTTTTACTATCCTTAGCCTATTTATACATGCTTTGACGCCCACATGTGCAAATTTTGCAATTATTATTGTTAGGGAGAACTCTTTGTTTTTAATATTTAACATTACCATATACATTTTAGTTCCCAGAAGACTACATTTCAAAGGAACTGTTTGATTCTATCAGTGCTTACATCATTCCAAAACCTCAAATCCAGAAATGCACAATGACTGTGTAAGTATTGTACAATAATATTATTAAGAAATTGTGTTCATAACAAATTACTGCATTTTTTTTGTTGATTTTGTAAGATTTACAAAAAGAAATACAGTATTAATCAATATGATAAATAAAAAATGTTATGTATGTCAGACTAATGTATTTTCATAAAAATTATGAAAATACATTAGTTATTTAAGTTATTAAAAAATTCTGCTGATAATCGAATCCTAACTATTGTTTTTAATGCTTTAGCTCAATCGATCTTATCTTACGGTATTGCAGTGTGGGGTGGAGCTCTTAAAACAACTATTTTACAGCTTGAAAGAGCCCAGAGAATGATTCTGAAGATTATGACTAAGAAACATTTTAGATACCCAACTACAAAACTATACGCTGACTGTAGTCCTGTCGGTGCGGAAACTTTATATCTTAAATATGATACTTCGTACACATGCACACTTAAAATATGATGAACATCTCTTATCAACTATACGTAGGAATAATAAAATAGTTAAACAAGAATCGTGCAGAACCTGTATCGCGGGTAGGCACTATTATGTAATGGGTCCAAGGCTGTACAACAAAATTTCCCAAATAATATCCATTTATCCACTCACAAAAAATAAACTAAAATTAGTTTTGAAAGAATGGCTTCTTACTTTGAATTATGAGGATACAGAGGTATTGCTAACTGTTAGGACGTAATACTTAAGTAATGGAAGTAAAATACATTAAAATTAAGTATTTTTTATTTAATTCTATTAGACTTAGTGAATGACTAGCTTTATATATCCAGTCATTCGATCCCAAGACTCGTCATTGGTCGTAGGACTAAGTGCAAGTGTAATGGGAAAATAATTTTGCCTAAACACAATGATAATTATATCATTATTAAAATATACAAAACCCTTGCTTTCTGGCCTGGTGGTTACAACTGTGGTATAATAGTGGTATATTCTTTGTAGTTTTTCTTATTTCTAGTGTTTTCTTTTCTCTCAACAAAATATATATTCAAAATGTGATCCAACGAAGTGAGGAGTGGGGGCCTGGTGACCTAAAAAACAGGTAATTTTTATTACCTAGTTTAGGCACCAGTCTCACACTTATTTATATGTACTGAAAATGTGCAAACTTATTTTATGTAACTGATGTGATTCATTAAATTGTATTAAAGTGAAAAGTTAATTATTTTATTTGATTTAAATTTTCTTTACAGCAATGCTTTAGGACACAAAATAGTAGGCTATCCGATACGAATAGAGAATCCAAGATATGAACGCAACATGTATCTCTTCAACTTGTGTTTTGTCTGCGACAGCTGGTCCAAAACTGTGCAGTATGAACCTGTTGTTAAAAAGCTCGGTGAACATTTGGTAAGTAAATACTATAAGAGAATTAGCTAATTTATTGATAAGGAAAATGTCTTATTTTGTGTGAGCCTTTACATTTTATGTCTAATTCCTTAGTAATTTACAATAATGTCAGGCTAAATTTGGTTGTTTATTTTCCATTACATCTGCTGTTTTCATAATTTGTACCCTCGTATTTTTTTTAGAAGTATGAATTTATAATACTTATTAATTAAAATTTATACTTATAAATTAAAAGTTTTCATTGACATTACTATACTAACTGATGTAATATTTTTGTAGACAATCATGGAGGAAGAAACACGATTTGTCTCAAGTGGTTCGTCCAAGCTTCCGACACTATTAGCTCATTTATTACATGACTTGAACACCTATAGAAGAGCAACTTTGGTCGGTAAGTGGTTAATTTATTAGTGTTCATTTTAAAAAACATAATTAAAGGTGCATGTATTCAGGTCAAAATTTAAAACACAACTGAAACCGTTTTTTATTTATTTATTTACTTTTTATTGTACACACTCTAATAAAAAAAAATAATGCAAAATGTACAAATGACTCAAAGCCATCTGTGATTCATTATTCCAATTACCAGCATACTTTTGTTTTTATTAATAATTTGTTCCAGAAGGCGACACAGTAATGCATTTAAAAGTGCTTGAAGTTCGTAAGGATCCCCCAGCAGTGCACGATTTCGATGTGCCAGTTCTGGTCTCGTCCGTGGGTCTGCCCAGACCAGGCAGACCGCCACGGACCAGACCACCTGAAGGGTCACCTGAACGACAGAGTCAGGAACATCTAGATGTCGAGGATGATGAACCATTTGAGATTGATATGGATGCTGACTGGGACTTGACTACACGACAGGTATAAAATTATTTCAAGAATGTTTTTGATTGTTCTTTGTTGTACATTTTGTGGCACTTATGTGTTTGTTTAAATATTGAAATGTGACTGTATAAAGCTTTGCAAATGCAATATAATTTATGTGTTGTGTAAATCTGCGAATGTGGCTATAATAAAAACACGTTATAACTTGGTCTTATGAATGGATCATAGATACTTTGCGAGTGTGATTTTCAATGAATATTGATGTAGAACAAAAAACCATAGAGAAGGATGTGTTACTGTTTTTGTTACGAAGATTGTGCAATATTATGCAATATTGTATGAAAAACATATAGGCGACGAGAGTAAAGCCGCGAGTGAAAAGCTAATCCAAACTAATGTTATAAATGCGAAAGTTACTCTATCTGTCTGTCTGTTTCTTCTTAACGACACAACCACTGAACCCATATAAATAAAATTTGCTACAGAGATCTTTGCATCCCGAAAAAGATATTAGTAATTTTTTTTATTTATTTATTTACATATATTTTTATTATAATATTTTAATTATTTATTTATAATTGTTATGTATAGTAACACATTTCTTTATATTCGAAATTTGAAGAAATGTGTTTGCCTGCAATTTGGTTTTTTTAACACTATATAGTTAATTGCTACAACAATTTAACAATATTGCGAAATTAATTTGATTATCTAGCAAATTAAGACTGTGTGTGAAATGGTCTGCACTTGGCAAAATATTTTATGTTTATATTGCAAACAATTAATCCTGATTATAGCCCTAATTTAATGAGAAGCGAAATAAATATGTGATATTTAAGAAACTAGTTCAAAACCAAATGATTCAATAATCTGGTACCAAATCAGTAAATTTTTCTTAAATGTGAGTCTTAGCTGTGCGATTTCACCCGCGGACGAACCCACGTGCAAAATCTAGTGTTTCTATAGCTTATGTGTTATTCTGACCTATATTCCTTATAGGACAACAAACATCCAAACGTCCATACAAACATACTGTACTTATTAAATTTTATTATTAATAAAGTTTTTTTTCTTTTAGCTATTGCCTTTTGTAAATGGATACAACCATGTTTCAAAAATAGCCTCTGACACCAATGTTGAAAAGACGCTAGTCAAATCCTGTATACAAAACTTAGTTTATTATGGCGTTGTAAGTATCTATTTATTTTTATATAGATCAAATTGCATTAGGGTAATTGCGAATTTATGAAATCAACATCTTCAATTATTTATCAAACAACCTAAAAATTACACAACCTTATTAGATTCAAAGTCAATAAAAAAATTGTGTCATATTTTCTACTGTGGTTTTGTTGTTCAGTAAAATCTAATCGCTGCGAAAATTATATTTATTTCCATTTTTAGGTAACACTAATCCCAGTGCTGAAATTCAGTAACATGTACCGAGCGACGCCGAATCTCAGCCGACTGTTCAGTGACCAAGAGATGCAGAAGTCTTGTCTCACTTTTATCAACAAAGGAGATCTTAAAGAAAAGGTATGTTTTTAAGTTTAAACTTAAGGTTATAAATTGTCTTATCTTGAATTTAAGTAAACTATTATCGTGTTCATTACAAGGGTAATATTTGATAAAAAAAATGAGAGCAACCCTCTCTTTCACCATCGACTGGGAAAATACAAGAATTTGTGTGACACAAATTTTCGTCAAATTCCAACACTTTCGACTATCGCCATTATTTTCCATTTTGTTATTACCCTTGTTGATGCGCTAGACTGGTACAAATCAATATTTTTTTTTGTATTTAAAAAAAAATCCCGTTGAACCCCTGTTCTAGCACTAGAAGGGTCGAGTTAGTGTTATAGCATGTGCCAAAAATTTGCCACGTAATCAATTTATCACCGTACCAACCTCTGTTTTTTTATTATAAGTATACAGCGACAACAGAAGTACATCATCCCTGGAAAATTTAATTATCCAAATATCACTTTTCATGAGATACAGCCTGGTGAGTGGTGAAAGACGAACGGACAAACAGAGAGCAATAATAGGGCCAAGTTTTACTTATCTTTTCAGTACGGAACCCTTACAAAAATGTGAATTTATAAATTTTGTGGTGCTATTATCGAATTTTTGATATCGTATCTTTTCCACTTGTGTCGACATATTAGATAAACGTAATTGGAAGGCTCGAATTTAAGGCCTTTTTTTAATATAAATTTATAATTAACTTTTTTTAACATTATCGAACATTTTGAAGTTAAAATGAAAAATCCACCAACATGTGGGATGATAAGGTGAGATGTATGATTAATTGATGTTTCTGAACGTGTGTAAGATTGGTTTCTGAACGATGATAAGAATGGAAGAACGATTGACTATGAGTGAATCAATCAGTGAATGTGAAGGAGAGAGCGAATGAGGAATGATCTTTCTCTTTCATTGGGATCGTGGGTGAAGACGGCTGTTTCTCTGTTAAAGAAATTTCTAAAAATTAAGATTGTGGTCTGAAAATAAATCTCAAGAAGTTCAAAGTGTTTTTCATTTGGCCCCGATCCTACATATCGATCCACAATCCACAATATAAATCCCCCGATCCACAATGTAAATATAATAATAAAAAAAAATATGTATTATTATATTTATATTATATTTGCAGCCATCACTCGCGGACGTGGTGACAGTGCTGTGTGCGCTGCAGCAGGGCACGACGCTGCGCGCGGTGTGCGAGCGGCACGCGGCCGCGCTCGGGCCCGCGCTCGACGTGCGCCGCCTCATCGTGTTCGCGCAGCTGCACGGGCTCGTGCGCTGCCTCAAGCGGTACGTAACACGTAGTCAGGGGAAACTTTGGAGCTGGCCTGATTTATTTTATTTTTTTTTATTTTAAACACTTTATTGTGCTGCAAAAATAACAATAGTAGGTACAATAAAAACTTAAGCTAGGACATACAACACAGAAGGCGGCCTTATTACTAACAAGTAATCTCTTCCAGGCAACCAACAGATTGTGTGAAAAACAATAAATAAGTACAGCGGAGGTAGGTAAAAGTTAAAGATAAATAGATGATACTAAAAACATATACTTACACACTAATATAAGATATAATATACCATAAGATATTATATACTTACATTGAAAATAAAATATATAATATTATATACAAGATAATGCTATGATAATGCTAATATATATCTGAATAAAATAATAATACCTACATATACATATATAAAATATAAATACATCCTAAAAATATAAACATATATTATAATATACAATACTACAAAAACTATACTGATTCAAACGCAAGATTTAAAAAGTAGTCACGTACAAGACTTTTAAATATGGGCAGAGTTTGAGCTTGTCTTATGGATATAGGCAAGGAATTCCATAGCCTAATGGTCGTAATAATAAAAGAATTACCATAAAAGCGCGTGCGATGGAAAGGTGTGCACAGGACAAGCCTATCCACTGAACGAAGAGAATAGCTATCACAGTGCAGGAAGTCAAATTTATTTTTAAGGTATGAAGGAGTCTTGGGATCAAAAAGGACACGATAAAGTAACTGCAAGTAATGCACATTCCGGCGAAAGCGGACTGGGAGCCACTTGAGCTTCTTGCGGAAGGAAGAGACATGGTCGTATTTGCGAAGACCAAATACAAACCGGATACCGTAGTTTTGAAGGCGCTCAAGTTTTTCTATCTGCTCGACTGTTAAATCAGGAAAGCAAGCATCAGCGTAGTCAATAATGGGAAGGAGAAGGGACTGTGCTAGCATAACTTTGGTCGATATGGGTAAGAAATTACGAAGACGCCGCAAAGAACTGGAAGCAGCATAAAATTTTCGACTAAGTTCTTGAATGTGATGCGACCAAGATAATGTCTGATCCAGGTAGACACCTAAGTTTTTGACGTGCTCGCTATAAGGAATGATTTCCCCCCGAATCTGTACAGAAGGCAATATACCCCAATCAACCTCCGATATTTGGTAGGGACTACCGATCACGATAACCTGACTTTTTGATGGATTGATTTTTAGGCCAAATTGATCGCACCATGTAACTATGTTGGTCAGTTCGTTGTTGATGGAATGAACTGCGTTTGGTAGGTTATCAAGGGTTGACTGAGTGTAGATCTGTAAATCGTCGGCAAACATATGGTAGGGAGAAGTTAATTGAGTTGTGAGATTGTTAATAAATATGGCGAAAAGAAGAGGTGACAAGACGCCACCCTGTGGCACACCGGCGGATACTGCGCACCAAGATGAATGTTTGTCATCCATCAGAATTCGCTGCCGCCGATCGCCCAGGTAACTTTGAAACCAGTTAAGAACTGTCGATGAAAAGTTAAGAAGTCGTAGCAAACTCAGAAGGATATTGTGATTTACCGTGTTAAAAGCATTGCTAAAATCTAAGAGAGTTAAAACAGTGAGTTGCTTGTTGTCCATACCATAACGAATGTCATCAGTAACTTTGACCAGGGCTGTCGTCGTACTATGACCGGGACGAAAGCCTGACTGATAGGGACTAAGGATGTTATTAGTGTTAAGGAAACTGCTAAGCTGGGAGTGGATAAGACGCTCGAGTACTTTAGAAAGGAATGGTAAGATGGAGATGGGACGAAAATCAGATAAACTTATAGGATTGGATTTTTTGGGCAAAGGAATGACATGAGCGTCCTTCCAGGAACTAGGAAATGAACCGGAGGTGATTGAAAAATTAAGGATATGTGTTATGACAGGAATAATGATATCGAGGATGGGAATGATCATATTACGACTGATATGATCAGTACCGATAGCATTCGATGATATGGACAGGATTGTCTTCTTAACTTCATCAACAGAACTTACCTTGAAAATAAACGGGGGAAAATCAGGAGTAGAAATGGTAGAAAGATTATTAAGAGTGGAGGCATTATGATTAAGAATAGATGAAGAAGCAAAGTGTGAATTTAAATTATCGATATTAATGTTACACGAAGAAAAGGTGTGGGAGGCTTTACCAACTCCTAAAGATTTTAAAAATTTCCAAATTTTAACAGGGTCGCCGTTCTCGACCGACTTATGGATATGACGTCTTTGTGCATCCCTACACAGTACGTTGCAACGATTACGGATGTTTTTATATTTGACCTGTATTTCAGCAGTTTTAGCAGTCTTCAATTTGGACTTAGCACGATGTTTTTTATTTAAAAGCGATTTAAGTTCTGGAGAAAGCCAAGGTGCAGGTGTGTGCTTTTTCTTCACGGGTCTCAATGGTGCATGTTTATCATATAAAGCAAGCATGACATCGTTGAAAACGCTCACTTTTAAATCCATGGTGTCTGCATCATAAACAGCCTGCCAATCACACTCAGAAGCATCCAGTCGAAGTTGATCGTAATCCATACCGGCAAAATTACGCAGCAGGATAGAGGACGGTTTGAACTTAGGTGGGCGGAGTTTGTAGGATAAGTAGATCAGGTCATGATAGGAAAAAGCATCAGCAGAACACTGCCCATGCTTTGATACGGAAGAAGGAGAGGACACAATGATAAGATCAAGAAGGGAAGGACAGCAGCCAGGAGAGAAATGAGTAGGATTAAGTGGGAGTAATTGGAGGTTGTGTGAAGAAAGGAGAGAGTATAATTTTTTGCTACGGTGGTCGTCTTTAAGTAAACATGTATTGAAGTCACCCATGAAAATAATGTGATTATACTCGGGAGTAAGGTCATCAAGGAGATTTTCAAAGGAAGGAAAGTAATTATTAGTCAGGGAAGGGCTATAGAAAACACCAAGGAGAATTTTGGAGTTAGGTAGTAGGACTTCAATTAGGAGATGTTCAGTGGTGTTGATAGGAGGAGGCTGAGAGGAAGATCGAATCAGCTTAAACGGGATGTAAGACCGAAGATAAATAGCGACCCCACCACCGCCTTTGCCAATACGATCATTGCGGATAAGGTGAAAGCCAGGAAGGGAATAGTTGGCTGAAGGAAGGGAAGGCTTAAGCCAGGATTCGGAGATCAGGATCGCATGGATATTATTTGATACGAATGATGCAAGCATGTCAGGAAAGTGGGCCGGAATACTCTGTGCATATTATGTGCTCTGGCCTGATTTATCACGTGGCTTCGGAACTGGAATAATTTAGAATTAAAAAAAAAATTCAACACATAAGTACTACAAACAATAAAAAACACTGAATATATAATAAGAATATACGTAAACTTACTAAACACTCGTCTCACTTTTGTGCTATGTAGTCACGTAGACTTACTGCAGATCTACTAACTAGATACGCGCTCCATTACCACTCTGTTGAGTCAGGTCGACTTACTACAGCTCCAGACTGACCAAGTGCGGATAGAACGAGTTTGAAATTTAAAGTTTACGGAGGCGAAAATAGCATGTGAATTAGGGTCAATTATTAAGTACTGAATGATACAATTTTTATTAAAATAACTCATATGACTTTACCTAAGTACACGTACAATTCCACCGGTTGAAGCTAGTAATTAGTACTTTTTAAAAATTAAAAAAAAAATGCGATATCCATATCAGAATTATTAATTCCAGATACCCAGTATACATCCGCAGCACGACTCGGCCGAACGGCTTCAACACACGCGTCGACGCAGCAGTTGGCATCAGACGACTGTTCACGGGCAAGCACTGCGCTGATGAGATCTGTTGTATCGCGAGAATCGACCTGCCGACCCTCGACCAGATTATAGATGATGACCCCAATGTTGCGGTTATTTGGAGATAGACATCGACATCCTTAAAAATTTGACGCTTTTTTGACTAGGATAAATGGTAAGACTCTCGCTTGAAATATTCTGACCACGAAAAACTTGTAATCTTGACAGTTCGACATTTTGACAACACAACTATTTTTATGACATAGATGGTAACGCACCCTCTTAAAATATTATGAGCATTCGAAAGTATCTAATCTAATCTTGACATTTTGACTATTTTCAATGACATAGATGGTAATAACCCCCCTTAAAATATTTTGACCATAAAAATCTTATTATCTTGACATTTTGAAGGTATATTTAATAATAGTGATGATACCCCTCCTCTATTGTGACCTTGCAGATTTGACATTAATTTTCAACCCCCCTCAAAAACGTGACTAAGAATTTGACGCAACCACTCTGGTATAGATGGTAAAGTATCGGAAAATAATGAATGGATAATTTAGGTTTGCTCTTTTTTACTTTTTTTACGTAATTAATTTATTTTTGTATATTTTATGTTTTAGTGAATGTTTACAGTGATATTTAATTTATTTTTTTATTTGCGGATTGTAGCTTATATTGGTATTTTTTATGTAGCTCAAGTTGCGGCTGTCATCGTAATCTTACGACATTATTAGTGAAAATGTTTAGTCAATTTCCATACAAATTCGATTTTTTTTTATGGTCATGCGAATGAAAAAAGAAAAATTTACGATTTTTAACCGACTTCAAAAAAAAGGAGGTTATCAATTTGGCCGGTATATATTTTTTTTCTATCATCTCGTTCCTATACTGTGAATCAATTTCTTTCTTTTATAGATGCTTAAATTTTGACATAACTCCATTGACTTGACATGTAGATAGACTCCATTGACTTGACTGACAAACGATTCCTTTCTCTTACGGACGTACGGACGTAAGAGAAAGGAATCGTTTGTCAGTATGAAACCTGGACTTTGTTTTTGTATTGTATGATATCTAGATTTTCTATCATATAATATCATCTTTATATATAAAAATGAATCGCAAAATGTGTTGGTAAGCGCATAACTCGAGAACGGCTGAACCGATTTCGATAATTCTTTTTTTATTATATTCCTTGAAGTACGAGGATGGTTCTTATGTAGAGAAAACGTAAACATGTACCACGGGCGAAGCCGGGGCGGACCGCTAGTTTTTTATACTTTTAATAAATTTTCCATATTGAATACATAACCAATAAAATATGAATAAATTCTTTGACTTTATTCAATAAGTATCAGAAATATAATATTTTTTTGACTTTCCAACTCATGGAAGAAAATTAAGGATATAGTGTACTATTTTATTGAATTTATTTCTCATAACAATTAACAGTATTAGCAAAATTTCCAAGCAAGTAGTTTTGCAAACATTTTAATGCTCTTTCGGTTAAGGCTTTATTAAATTATTTTATTCATAAACAAAACAATGGAATAAAATACATACATTATTTTTTATTAATTCATATTGGGATTATATCAGTATTCCACTTTATTTGCATAACTGAATTAATCGCTTATGCCCACAAATATTGTCGCATTAGCTTGTATCTCTTTCTTCCTAATTAAGAAATATCATACATATGAGGGAGAAAGAAAGATGTAAGCTTTTATTTTCTCAATTACCACAACGGCTAAAGACTATCTTTTTCCATTTAATGAACGTTTCTGAGCGTAAAAAAGGGACAGAAATAGAATGATTTAATTTTTATAATTCCACTAATTTGTCCAGTGTGGCACTAATAATAATAATTAATATCACTAGACTTAAGTTTCTATGCTTTTTAGGTTGCGGATTTGTCCTTTAATTTATTTTATTTAGCCGCCTTTAGACGAATAACAGTATCGTACTGCCGACGTAGCATTTAGATTGGAAACTATCGAATATTTTATTCTTGACCACGTTTGGTCACTTTCAATATAGAGATAGTGAGTATTTATTTTACTTCTTTCTAGTTTAATGCATGTTGAGCTGTGCCATAGTATAAAGCGAAAAGTAAGTTATCTTCGAACAAAGTTACATCGCGCCGTTTGTATGTACGCAGAGCACTTGGCCACGCCCCGCGTTCATATCCGTACGCAAACTTGACGCACGCACACAACGCCACTCGGTTCCTTCTCATGGACCAGTCTCGTGAGAGCCGCGCCATTGCTATGAGCGGTCGGTGTTTGTTTTTACAATTATTTAAAATATTAACGTGACAAGTGACAACCCTGCGCCTCGCGAGTTTAGGTACCGTGCGCTCCTAAACGCCGGGAGACAGCCTTCTTGTCTCTTTTTACTATGGCTTTCGGGGTATTTGTTATCTGAACAAACATATATAATATTTTATTTAAGACTATAATAATGACAGATGAGTATTAATTGAGTGATTTTTTTTTTATTTTATTGTCGATAGGGAAGCGCTTGACCACAATCTCGCCTGATGTTAAGCTGAGATGTGGTCTAAGATGGTAGGCGCTTCCCTAGAAGGTAACTGTTCACTCTACGCTTGAAGCTTTTTTAAGCTATTCTGAATAGATGTATAAAGCAAAATGACCTTTAATTCATTTTTTATTTTAAATTTTGTCAAAAATGTTAGGTTCGATTTCTCATCAGTTTTTATCGAATAAAATTTCTTTAAAATTTACTCTTATAATTTCCTAAGTACGTTGATTAAAATTTGGGTTTAATAGTGTTGTTAATTGTGGGGTCTGCTATCAATATAATAATGGTAATATTTATTGCGAATTTACATAATTATTATACGATATGTTTATGGAGAATGTGAAGTTTTGTAAGACCAACATTTTAATAGATAATAAAAAAAACCCAAACTACATAATGTGATTAAGAGTTTTCAGAAGAATATTAAGATACTATATAATTAATTATTCAATGAAAAACTCGGTAACAGTATTAAAACAGCTTTCCGTATATTGCACCGTAATTTTATTTAAGCACATTTTTATAAATAATCCAACTACTGGGTTTAACTGAATTAGGGACAAGATAGTGTGAATAATAATGATTTAGGATTATTCCTACATGAATAGGCTGTAATGAATTTAAAAACTGATATAAAGTGTACTTAAATTAAAAGATATCCGACTGATATTGTATATTATGAAAGGCCTTTATAGTGATTTTAATTGGTGATCTATAATTATATCAACGTAAGCAATATCTTTATTCTAAAGAAAACTATTTGATAAAATCTAAATTACGTAGAATATATTCCTTCTTGTTCCTAATTGATTACTCCAGCTTAGAACATATTCAATCCATTTATTTTATTAGTCATAAAAGGTTATTAATTATATTTCACTGCTTGTGCTTTTATAAATGTTTCACAAAATTAGTAAATGAGTGTGGATATTGCTCTGTGGAGTCGAGCGTCAATAAAAAAATACGCTTTAACGTGAGCTGTGAGTGTATTAGAACGAGGGGATGTACATCAAAATTTTATTTATATATATAACAATAAATTTTGGGATATAATGTGTACCTTAAAATAGTATGCGACTGATAATATAATATGATTTTATTAATAAATGAAAAAGATACAGGGCCAGTTTCACCGCTTGCTGATCATGTAGCCTCATAGCCTATTTGACGCATTATGGCATTTTTATACGTTATTTGTTGGTTTAACCGATAGATGAGATAATCAGAACTTATCAGAAAGCTGTGAAACTGGACTCTGGAAATCAACCAGTTTAATACCATGTGCTTTTTCAAATGTACAAATTTCATAAGTGCAAGTATGTATGGTATAAACTGTGCCAATAAATAATGTAATATTAAAAGCAGAAGAAGAGAAGTGCGAGTGTAGACTCAATACAAATGTGAATTAAATATGCACGCCCTTTTGAAATTCATTATTTATTGGAACGATTTGTAACCCTAGGTTCTGTTATTGTTATTTTTTAATTTAATATTAATAGAAAGATGGTAATAATATCTATTACATAATTGTATTTTTGATATGTTTGCTTGAATACTGAATTCATATATTAGAATATTTATAATATTTAAAGTATATTCCCCTCTCGTTTAAATCGAATAAAGTGTGAATGAACGGTTTAGCGTTCGTATTGGACAGTATTATTTCGTAAGATATAATTTTGAATTTTATTGAACAGTGTCTTATTAGGAGGTTAATGGGTAAGGTTTAGAAAATGGCTGCCCATAGGTAAGGACGTGGGTTTTAACTTGTAATTAGTTAAATTTATATTGAAATTGTGATCCCATTTTCAATATTTCTTGTATAATACCCCAGCCACACGACTCGACGAGTGGTATGGGAAGTGACGAGGGAAGTAGGCAGGGACGTAGTGTGGCCACGTTACTCGTCATGCCACTCGTCGTGCTCATCGTCCTGCTCACTGCTCCCTATTTTGTCGGCTTTTGCGCGCGAGTCAAAGGACCGGCAATACGAGTGCGAATTAGGGATGGGCGTCATGGAATCAACGGACTAGTTAAATTAACCGTCTATATGTACACTCAACGATTCGACTAGTCCATCGCTCACCAATGCACTAGTTGAATTCAACGGCTAAACAGTCTTATTGATAAGAATAAATTCTTTACTTTGAAGTTTAAAAAAAAATATTTTTGGTTTACAAGACCAATGTTTTGAATTTAAACTATAAAAACAAACGATAATAAGTTTTTTAGTAATACTTTTTTAGGGAGTATAATTTTTGTAAGAAAGCATAAACGTTTATTAATTGTTTATTGAGATTAGAATTTATTGTTTTAAGAATTTATTTAATAATGGTTATTTATTTTACACATGGACTAGTCGAAGATTTTAACTAGTTGAACGACTAGTTGATGAACGACATTTAACGATCTAGTCTCGTTGATGAAAAATACGTCGACGACCCATCCCTAGTGAAGAGCGTCGCGATTAATCGCGCGAGTAGAGCAGTGTGTGGCCAGACGGCAATATCGAGGCGAGCGGCAGCGCGATGAGCAGGACGAGGAGCAGGACGAGTAGCAGGACGAGTAGCATAGTGTGGCTGGGATATTATACATTGGTTTACGGATACGGCAAAAAAAATGGCATGTTTTTTTTGTCGAGGAAATATTTGACAATTCATATCGATGCGAATATTTTATAATAATTGTGACAAAGTTGAATTATTCGACGCATAATGATATGAGGTGAAGCAGGTATGGGTATAGCCATTTGCTTATGGAAACGGATGGACTGCGATCGTTGGGTACTTATTTATTTTCTAAGTATTTATTTGTAGTACAAAGTAGTTAGTTTTGGTGTACTAGCGTAATGCGTTGTCCTACTAGCGTTATGTGTTTGCGCAAATGTTGATTACATCAACCAGTGAATTAAGTATTTTTTGTCTATAAAAGTCTGTACTAAAGAGAATATTTTGAGTTATTATATAATATAATCTTTCCAGTGTAAACACAAGTTTATTATGTAGCCCATAATCATTATAATAGCATGCATCTGAGTTAAAATTTTGAAGAATTGATTAATTTCTTTATTTTTATATCAATCTACGTTCATTGCCATGTCTTCAGCATTTACAAAATTAAACTTATTTTGTGTTATAGTATATTATTATTTTGGTATAAAATTGTAAATAAATTAATTAGTCACAAACTACAATAAAGTAATTGATACAGTTCAAACATAGTTCGGATATAAAATAATAATAATATTCCACCCGTATTTTTATGTCTAATGAATTTTTCATTGATTATTAAAGTTAATTATTTATTTGTAGACAAACCTAATTGACGATTTATGTTTGTGTAACTTTATTTGATATGTAAATGTGAATTAATGTGAGACTAGTTTATTGTTATAAATTTGGATAGAATTTGATATAATTTCTAATTTATTTATTTTTTGTCTCAAAATTCATACCTACTTGTCAAGTGGATTTTGAGGGTCAAAAATTGGTTTATTTTTTTGTTTATTGTCAGAAAATAATTTTGATTAATATGGTTTTTAAAGTAATAAACGTATCAACGTTTGTGCAAATGCCGATTTTTTTATTAATTTGTAACTTCACATCACTGTCTGTTAGAAGCAATTTATAATAAATATTTAGTGAAGCACTAGTTTTTTTTATTATTTGTTGCCCTTATTCTTAAGTAGTAATAAAATCTATTGTGTTTAATCCAAGTGGTATTGTTCAAATGTTGCGACTTTGTTTTATACTATGTAGTGATTATATTAAAATGCAATTAAATTTTAAATGCAATTAATTAGGAACCACTAAGGGCGGCCGTACACGGACCGCTCCAAGCAGTTGAGACCGACGGCTTGAAGCCGCGACCGCGCGGTGAATTATAGACATTCATTCACTGTCGTACATGGACTGCTCGAGCAGTCGCGACCGCTTCAAGCCGTCAACTGCGTGGTTGGTAGGGACAGCTCGAGCAGTCAACGAGCAGTCCGTGTACGTCGCTCAGCCGTTAATTTGCTCGAGCTGCTCTTGTACGGAACTATGTGTCTAAAGGAACTTTTTAATCCATTACAACAAGCAACACAAATTTTACGGTATACTGGCTTTGCGGTACAACGGTTTTCTTTGTAATCGTAAATATGTTATGTGTGTTATATAAAGTGATAGTATTAATTTAATTATAAATATTTCAAAATCTCACCACGTAATTTTAAGGGGAATTTGGAAATGACAAAATAAAAACAATTATATAGGTAATATATGTATAATCATTTATTCGAATACACAATAACATCACAGGTATCATAATAATAACATATTGTAATGGTCCTTCATATAACTATAAGTAATAATCTAGAATATCTTTAATTATGAATATCACAAATTCGTTTAATTTATTTAGCTAAATCTACATTATATAGAAATAAATATATTCAAATCGAATAAAGTGAATTCATTTGTTTTGCTATGGAAGATTTTTTTATTTTTGCGTTAGATGGAATAAATAATTTATAACAATCACAGTAGCACCGCTATTTAACATATAAAGTTAATTAATACTTAATCGTAATAGCTACGTTAAATTCGCATTTGTTGTAATACTAGAAACAGGTAATTAAGTAAGATAATTATCATAACAACGTATTGATAAAATTCGCTAAACTCTTTAAAGAGAATTGTCAATTTCTTATCAATATCATTCCGGCCGCGAGAGCATTAACGACCTGAGTAAAATTTCAAATAATCATCAAAAATCCATTTTTAGCATTAAGCAAATTTTTGATGAAATTTTACTTACGCCATTTTTGCTTTCACGACCTCAATTTACTCAACAGGAGGTTCCCGTTAAATGTAAAATCTTATAATACATAACTTATTACATTACATACACGAATACAAGTCTATATTATTGAAAAGCTATGAAACTTAACCAACATTAGAAATCCTTAGCACAATAGTGACAGATCGTGGCACTGGTTTTAATGAGAGATGCCCACAGGAGATGCCCCCGTACAATGATGTCTAAAGAAATATTATTGCCACTGTGGAAAAATGACTGCACTATATATTATGTTGAATAGCGCCATCACTTTCCCACACGGGAATAACATCAAACAACACTCAACACTCAAGACATCGTGGTTACCTCCCGAAAATCTTGGAAACGACTGCCTATTTAACGAAATAATTTTCCATTGCACAACAGGAAATACTTAAAGCCACAGTATGAGTCAATTTGTTTGAAAGAGTACACGTGACAATTACACGCGTCAGTTTAATGAAGGGTTAAAAAGGAAATTTCGCAAACAAAAAGTTTCTCAACCCCCCTTCTGGGCTGTTTGACCTTTCCTTATTTAAAGAATACATATAAAATCATCCACGGAAGAATTTTATTATTTGTGCTAAACTCTCATAAGTGCCGGTGATGAAAATAAATAAACCAATAAGAATGATAAGAGAGTTCTTGAGTATAACGAATAGAGTGAGTTGATTTCTGTGTGCATCGTAAACTATTTGTATGAGAGGCGGGAACATTAGAGCTAGCGTGGTGCTGCTGATGGCTCCGACTAGGGATATGAACAAACCCAGCTCTGGTATCGATTCAGCGACGATAACTGTAACAAAGAATTTTTATACATGTATAACTAAAATATTATAATATCACACATTTTATGAACTCGGTGGTTGTGAGGATGCAATGGAATAAATATAAAAATAAAAATTGTTAAAATTGATAAACAGATTAAATTTTTGTTACATCCTTCTGGTAACTAGGTAGGGAGCGACTTATTTATAAAACAAAATAAGAAATTGAGATTTGTAGGTATACAATTGGATAGAAGACACACCTCAGCTATGGCGCAATAAACTAAAGTGAAAATCTTTATACAAGTATCTGTTTGATAAATTAACTTATTACTTACACCAAACTATATTATAGTATTTATCTAAAACTACTCACAAGTAATCATAACTATGAATGCCCTATAGCCCAGCTCCTTAGCGACGGGCGAGGTTTTCCCGAAGCGCTTGCGCAGCGCGGGCCACGTGATCGCGATCGGCACGTAGAACTGCAGCGGGTATGTGAACATCATGGCGAGGGCTATCAGACCCTGGACGACTGTGCTTAACCTGGAGAATAACATTGATTATTAAAGAGGAAGCGAAATTAATTATTCTGAAGAAAATCTTGTATCTTGGGTTTTAAGCTTAATGTGAGACGAGAAAGCTGTCACAACTCCACGGAAGATTGGCGTCAAGAAGTAGTATGTGAAAGCATAGTAATGTCTCGTGCAATGAGTGGAAGAGCCGGATGCCCGTTACTTTTTCCCAACCTTCCTAGTCCATTCCTACAGAGACGTTCAGGCCAACCACCAATTTAGTAGACCGCTCTAATATAACAATATGTCTATATAGATACGTTGGAAAAAATGTGTCATTAAACAATACATAAATATTACTTACACTTGTCCAGGTGGTAAGTTAAGACTCATGCTCCCTGCGACATCTTCTCCCCATTTGAGGTATCCAAGAAATCCCATGGAAATAAAAATGGCGCCCACCACCACCATACCAACATTCAACACTCCGAGTGGCTTTTGAAATTGGTTGGGTTGTCTCATCTCATTCTTTAAAGGTAAAACCTGTAATGTTTATATTATAAAATGTTAATTTCCACCCAAAGAAACCTCAAAATACACCTTTAATAGTGTTATCACATGTATACAGAAAATTTACGAAAAACAACGCGTCAAACCCAAAAACGACGAAAATATCTTCAAATTTTGATGTCAATCTAAAGCTCAACCGGTTATTCATTATCAAACTCTTTTAATACTAATAATATCCTTTATAGATATATAGAAGATACACACATCAACATTCAACACGTCTAGGGATATTACGAATTTTTTCAATTAACTAAAAATTTGTTATAAATAGAATGCAACATATATATATTTTTATAAAGCCTATTTATTAGGCTATAGCTTAGAATAAAACAAAAACAGTTTTTTTGCGAAAATAAAATTTTATTTATAAAAAGACAAAAGGTGAAGTAATGGCAAAACTAACGACGTATGTGTTTTTTGAGAAAAAAGTTAAAAGTAAAGAAAATTATGCCAGTTTTTGCAATAATTCAGAAAATCAATAATCAGTAAAACCACCCATGACGTTAACAACCGTCCTGCAACGGTTTTTCATGCTTTGAATCAAGTTGTCAAAGTCATGCTGTGGGATATTGTCCCAGGTCCTGCTAAGATGTAAAAAAAGTTGCTCCTCAGTCACAAAGTTTTCAGGAAAATTCCTCAAAGCCCTTCTTTGGAGCATGTCCCACGCGTGCTCTATGGGGTTTAGGTCAGGTGATTGCGCGGGCCAGTCTAAGACGGATATGTCGTGCTCCTGCAGCCACCTGGTAACCACTCGCGCTGTGTGCGAACGAGCGTTGTCGTGCATGAGCGTAAATTCTTGGCCCATTTGTAGCCGATGGGGGTAGACTATTGGTCCTAGCACCTGGTCACGGTATTTTTCAGCCGTCATGGTGTTTCTGATCCAAACGAGGTCTGTTCGTCCACCAACACGAATTCCGGCCCAAACCATAATTGTTCCACCGTGGTAAGGGTGGACTTCCTGAGGGTGTGGCAGTCGGCTCTCACGACCAGGAACTCGCCATACGCGTACTCTTCGTGAATCGGGATGGAAACCGAATCGGGACTCATCAGTAAACAGCACTACAGACCACTGGTTATCTTCCCAGAGCAAATGTTCACGAGCCCACTGCAATCTTCGTCCACGATTTCCTCAGCGTAGTGCTGGAGTACGAAGCGGTCTGCGAGCATGAAGATTAGCTTCATGCAGTCTCCTCCTCACAGTTTGGTCACTCACAAGCAACTGGTGCTCTGACTGGAGCCTTTGAACCAACTGCATGGCCGTAACATTTGGTTGCCTTCTTGCAGCAACTTGCAAAAATCTGTCTTGTCGTCGGGTGGTTATGCGCTTCCAACCTGGGTGTCTTTCAGCCACTTCACCAGTAGCACGATAACGTGACCATAATCTCGAGATAACGTTCTGCTTTGTTCCAATCTCCTCAGCAACACTCCGTTGAGTAGCCCCAGCTTGGAGCATGCCTACTGCCCTTAACATTTCCTTTCTTGTTAAATGGCGCCGCTGCATGATGCGTACAGTGTCAAAAGTTCGAAATTAATCGCTAACTTGTTGTGAAACACCAATAAATGACAAAAAAAATCCGAAAACTAATGGTAGGTAAAGTGAACCTTCGACCTTCTCTCTAGTTATGCCGCGCAAATCTTTTGTTTTCCCTTTATTTTCTTAAATTCAAATTTAGAATTATTTAAAAAGATCCATAAAATAAGCTTTCTTAAAATATTTTAAAACTAGCCAGTATTTTTTGAAATTAAAAACTTTACACAAAATATCCCTAGACGGTGTTGATGTGTATATTATAGAATCTAACTTACCAGACCGATCCCTTCAAAAGCGTACACGGCAGTACCAAAGTACAGCGGCAGTTGTTGCCAACTAGCCAAGTACACCCTGTCCTGAACTGGCGGCAGGTCCTGGGCAGCTTCATACATCACCGCACCCACTCCCACGGCCATCAACACGTTGGCTAATGTAGAGAATGGTGTCAGGTACTTGAGGTTGCGGACCATACACGATAGGAGGACCGGAATGACCACGATTATCATGTGCACTGATAGGTCTATGGTAACACCGTATTCATCGCAAATCTGAAAAAAACATACGCTTCGAATTAAGAACCGCCCGTCTGTTTGATCAGTGAAAATTTATGACCATAAACGTTAAGTTTCTTAATTAATGCTGATTTTTAGGAACTGCAATAAAGATGTTATGCTGAGCAATAATTGCTAATGATTTTCTAATATTGAAGAATTGATAGCACATATCATTTATGTTATTGGCCTTCTATGTCGTTATGTATATATACCTATACCTGTTTAACATTATTCGCGATGAAGACGATGTAAACGCAGCAGAATCCCAATTGAGTGATGCACAGGAATGTATTGACCATAATCCGCATGGTGGAAGCCATTTTCCTCAACCGCACGGGACCATATTCGAATACCAGCGCCACGGTATCCGCGAAGCCTGGTGGTCTGTCTCTTTTAGTTTCACGATACATCGCCTCGGAACAGTTTAACTGGAAAAGGTTACAAATACATTTTTTATCGTCATTGATGTTTTAAAGAATAGGAAAAGATCGTGATACTCGTTTACCGGAGAAACGCATCAAATACTATGCTAATTCGTTTTTAAATATAACATTATAGGTAAGATGTATGAGTAGTTCATACTAGAGTAGGTACCCTGTATCTTCAAAGGTCTAAGGTTGTATGTAAATCAAAAAACTTACAAGTAAATGCTGCGCATGCACGCATATGATTCCGAGCACGGCTGTCATAATGGGCGAAAATACGATGCCGCCGTTCTTGAACGCGTCTCCCATAGCCAGCAGTCCCGTGCCGATGTTACCTCGGAAGAGATGTAACATTGTATCCAGGTACCTACAAAAAAAGCAATCAGCATTAGCCTTTCACGTTTCCAATACAAGGATAAAAAATCCTATGAAGGTTTAGGCTATAACTTGTACCTATATTTGTCTTTCTCTGAAGTCGCATCGGAATTATTAAATAGTTTGATTTTTGTGTTTGGAGATGTAAAGGAGGCTAACATTTATGTAGGCAGCATAAATATTTATATTGACCAGTTGACCACGCGGGAAAAGCTGCGGAGTGCGGGCATCTGCTAGTCATTACACAGCATAAATCAAAGTCGCTTGACGCTTCCCGCGTCTATTCTAATGTATGTATGTATGCTTAGATCTTTGTTAATTAACTAGCTGTGCTCCGCGGTTTTACCATCAGAGCTCCGCTCCTGTTGGTCTTAGAGACGATATATAGCCTATAGCCTTCCTCGATAAATGGGCTATCTAACACCGAAAGAATTTTTCAAATCGGACCAGTAGTTCCAGAGATTAGCACGTTCAAACAAACAAACTCTTCAGCTTTATAATATTAAAGTATAGATAATATAGATTAATTAATTGAACAGCGTTGAACTGCGACCATACTCACGATGTGGGATGTGAAACCTGATGGTGACCATCGTCCGCTTCCGCCTCTTTCCCATTCTCGAAGTCGCGCTGTCCGTTGTTCTTCAGAATTATTTGCTCCCGCGACTGGTAGGCGCCGTACCCTTCTGATAGATTACTGGAAGAATTTTTATTAATTTCAATAAAAAAAATAGCCTGAGTAGATTTGTATTTGTAGAATAGTATTCATATGGAAAAATGATTATATAGCGCGCAAAATTCATTAATATGCACGAGTATGCACGCTTGTTCTAAAATGACATTTTATAGTGATTTGTTGGGACATTGAGATGTATGAATATTAGGGAAAATAGGTGGTATATTTTTTGTGAAATAGAGATTTTATTCTTGTTTGGCCACAGAATACATAATAGTAGCTAAACGCGTTTGGCTCACAGGTTTGGCTTGTACATATGAGGGAGCTTGCTTTTAGATCAAGTAGGTATGTAACTCAAGTTTTTATTTTATTTTATTTGATAAACGAGTCTAATTCAGTGTCCTTTGGATATAACGGCCATGCGCTTTACTATTGTAAAAAGAAGACTGTCGCTTGGAGAAATAAAATAAACTTGTATTATTGGTACGGTTTATTATCCAAAATTATAAAATGTTCATTAATAAGATACTTCATATCATAACTTTTAAAGTACTACTATCGAAGGTATTATTACACTTTTCTATAGCATTTTTAATGACAAAATAAGTAAATAACTAAGTTATTTTCGTAATGCTGTGTTTAAATGCAAGCGAAACCTTACCCAAGAAATACGGTCACTGACTCGCTAATCATTAAGGTCAATCGAATTGCAGAATGCTTATATAATACCTACAGGCTACACTTGATACAATTATCAGATTGTAAAGAATTTCGGCAAGAACCAATTAAAAATGTTATATTTTATAACTTATCTACTAAATAGCCGCAGACGTTGCGCCCTGTCTTGACTCGAACCACGGGAAATAAGGATTCATTTTTATATGTAGAGATATTATTTTATTTTTATTTCTATTTATAGTGTCATTTAATGAGTCGTTAGATGATAATAGATTTGTAAAAACATACAAAAAGAACGCAATCGGAAAGAAACCTTCCAATGAATTCATATGGACTGAATTCAACGTAAAAAATTAATTAAATTAAATTATAAACGGACAGAACTAAACAAACCAAAGCTATCAACTATGTTTATAAAAGTAAAAAAAAATCATTATAAGTTTATTTATTTTAATCCTTAACTTAAAAAACTATTATAATATTTTACATTCATGCGACTTGTACCTAAATCTAAAAATCCAAAAGGAGAAACATTTTTAACACTTACTTTACCTTATAGTTAAACTATGTTAACATTAATGAAAATATAATTAATCGTCAACCAAATATAGAATACTGTTATGTGGTTTTACAACTAGTTTAAAAAAAATCTCACCTATTGTAGCCTCAGTATTTATCTATGGAGTAATTTGACCTAATAACCAGCACCTTATAATAATAATATACAATATCTTCACAAAAAAGGTTTTATGTTGGTAGTTGGAGTGTTCATGATGCCATCAATTCATCAAATTTCATTCAAAAACATCCGATCTTTTATATTAATATTTGAGTTAATACTAACTTGATTCTTATGCAAATCTTCTTATCTAAAATCTAAGTTATCATGATTACCTATTTTAATTAAAGAAACATTTACAAGGAAATAAAATATTCATTTACTGCATGACATTGACTCGTAATGATAAATTCCTAAGTAAAATTATTATGGTTATATTTATTTAATGAAATAGGTACCTACGCAATTATAAGCAATGTTAATTATTTTAGAACTTAAAAATAGAATAACCTACTTTAATACTTTAGAATCGTTTCGAAAATACTTAATATTATGATTAGTTATTATTCCTATTATTTACGACATATTTACAACGTTAAAAATTATAAAATAACAATCTAGCTGACTCTATCTAGCCCTCAATTTAAAATCACATAGAAACTGTGGAAATATTATGTAGTTAAGGATTAACAACCACGATATTTAAACGGAGAATAATAAACTAATCATATTACTACAACAAGTTACTAAGATTAACAATAATACAGTCTCATCAAAATACCATCACTCAAATTTCACGATAACAATCACTCAATAAATAACGGGATCACTTCACTCAATTTCAAAAGATGTTGTTTATCAATTTGTTTATCTGTCTATACGTTTTTCTGGGCCTGTTGAAGTAACCGGCGACTGCGTTGCCCAAGCCAGACGCGGCTGAAGAAACAATGTTTTGTAGAGGACTATTGTTTCCTTGATAACCGGGATTGTATTGCTGGAATCCATTGTAGCCGTTATTCAAGGGCGCGTAGCCCCCGAAACCCCCTTGTCCGAAACCACCTTGTCCACCGTGCCCATGACCACCATGTCCACCGTGACCACCATGGCCGCCATGTCCACCATGGCCATGACCACCGTGACCGTGACCGCTGTGTCCACCATGACCATGACCACCGTGACCGTGACCGCTGTGTCCACCATGACCATGACCACCATGGCCGTGTCCACCGTTGCCATAATCAGCAGGATACGGTGCGACCGGCGCCGGGAATCCGCCACATCCAAAGAAGTAATTAGTCACTGGAGCGGATATATACGTGCTCGTATAATCGCCCCCAAATGATCTCCCGGAGCAAGGGTTGTTTTGATGCTTCTTCCTCTTTCTGTGCTTTCTTCCCAGGTCCTCATAGTCATCTATTTCGAGGTCTTTAGATGCCGGTCCGTCTTGAGAAAGCACGATTGTTATGATGCATTGCAGGAGCAGTAGAATTATTGTAGTTTTCTGAAATGAAATGAAAAATGAAATTGATTTTATAGCACATAGGTAGCACAATAACACGCAGTTACACGTACATTAAAAAAACATCTCGCAATGGCAAGCAAATATTAAACGAGCGACACTGAAAACAACTTTGCTTAAATGTAACTATTAGCATGTTTAATTATCACACCGACAGTTCTCAGAAATCACCTTAAATTATAATTCCATGTCAACTATGGCTCGTAATATGACTTCCAAATATTTACTAACAGTTGTATTATTGCTAAGGCAAGCAGCAGAAGATCGCACTTATAATAATAAAAGAAATATATTAAAGGTAAAGAGAACTTACCATTGTGTCCGGTGGTAGGTCTGGTAGTCCAAGAAGCACTGTATGACCAAAACGCGGGATAGAGTCAAAAGTGAAAGTGTAGATCCTACGCAAAGTTATCGCAACGCTGAGATGGTATATTATATGGGGATTTCTGTTAAGTAATGGGCTTTCAAGGCCCTTTGCAGCATAGTCACAACTAAAAAGTCGAATCAGAATAAATGGAATGTTTTAATTATTATTACTAAGAAATATTATGCCTTTGTTATTGATTATATGAATAAATTTATTAGTAGGAACAGATTGTTTCAATCTTTATTGAATACAGTTTTATCATGTTCCTCAAAGAAGGAAATTAAACAATATTTTTCTATTACTTTATTTTGCGACGAAATAGCCCGAATTGGGGAGCCGATTTAAAAGAACATCTATAGGAGTATAAGTTAAATTATCTTAGTGTCGTTTAATTAATATAAAGAAACTGCCACGCTACCATTACATAAAATGCTTTTCGAAGCATTATAGCAAGATTTTAACATATGGACATTACAGCACTACCATATATGCAGACAGTTGCAGTTGGTCAACGTTAGCCCTATAGGGACCCTAATTCCGCTTATATATCAGTACAAGGAGAATTTTGCATTACATCTCCAGACTGAACTATACAAAGACCTACTTTAGATAAAATGTCGTTGTTAATAGATATCAATATTTAGATAGAGTTGCCGAAGACTTATAGAGAAAAAAAATCGATCACCAATTTTTAGGTGAAACCCGGTCAAAGATGGTTTTCTACGATTTATTAGAAAGTGTACCTTATAGTAAGTCTGATATAAAAAATTGAAATGACTTATATAAAATCTACTTTTACTAAATTTGTTATTTTGGTTTTATACCATTCAAATGCTTTATAAATAGACTAGCGGTCCGCCCCGGCTTCGCCCGTGGTACATATTTCGCAATAAAAGGTAGCCTATGTTCTTTCTCAGGGTCTAAAGATTATCTGTGCCAAATTTCATCAAAATCGGTCCAGTAGTTTATGCGTGAAAACCATACATACATACATACAAACCTTTCCTCTTTATAATATTAGTATAGAAATATAGAAAAAAGATAAGAATTATAGATAGGGTTCGAAACCCGCCTCGTAATCTTTTTCCTATTCTTTAAAAATTATTATAACTACTTTTACTATTAACAATATGGATATATTGTAATATATAAACCGTACACTATGTCAAGGCAACTCTGCGTTCCGGCACAAACACTTGCAACACATTGTCGCAAGCTTTGGGCTTTCCCGAAACTTTATTAGATTCCTATCTGATATCTCCATAAACGTTTGTATAAATTACATTGCCACTATTGCACTACTACCACTAAACATGTTGGTAACTCACTATATAAGTATGTCGATCCCGCATTGGATTGTTTGGACACCAAAAACATTGCTCAGGCATAGCACCATAAACCGTCAGTAATAGACGCATAGGACAACGACGAAGAAGAATATACCGACATAATATTGTGATGTTCGACTGATTACAAATATATATTTGGTCATTAAGATGTGAGAGGTGTTTATTGCTTCTTACCAATATCCTTACGTGAGCTCATTGAACCATTAATACATTCTCTTTTAAATCAAATAAACGAGAATAAACGACATGACCGCATTGGTCAAACTTATTCATGAACGAGCAAGCATCGTAGATATAATTTAGAAAAGAAATAGGTTAATTATATATATAACGATGAAATATTTTTTTTTTTACAGCACAATAGGGGAGCGCTTGGCCACGACCTCGCCTGATGGTAAGCTGAGATGTGGCCTAAGATGGAGCGCGCTGCCCTAGAATGTACCTGTTCACTCTCCTCTTGAAGTCCTCCATATTGTACTCATCGGGGAACACAGATTCAGGAAGCATGTTCCAGTCCCTAGCGGTTCGAATAAAGAATGACGATCCGAACCGCTTTGTCCGGGTACATGGAACGTCAACCATGTGGCGATGCCTAGAATCTGTGCGCCTCGAAGAACGATGGAAAAACGGGGATGGCGGAATTAGGTCGTGCAATTCCGCAGCGCACTCACCAAAGTGTATCCGGTAGAAAACCGATAAACTTGCCACTCTGCGGCGAAGAGCGAGGCTCTGGAGTTTTTTGCCTACTAGCTCATCGTCGTTTATGAGCCTCTTGGCACGCCTCTCTATCGCCTCAAGCGTCTCCAGCTGGTACTTGGCAGATCCATCCCAGAGGTGAGAGCAGTATTCCATGCACGATCGGACTTGTGCTTGATAAAGGTTGAGCAACTGTCCCGGACTGAAATACTGCCTCACCTTCGCCAGTATACCGAGCTTTTTTGAGGCTACTTGGGCTTTTGATTCAATGTATGAAATAGATAAATTGACTATAATTAAATAAAAATTAAATATTAATCTCAAAGCTGTTTTCATGCAATTAACTACCTAAATAAACAATATCATTTTTATGGAAGAATGATTGTATTACAATAAATTATTTTTTACTATAAGCATTAGGAAGTAAGCAACTATGCCTACCTGTCTCCAAGAGACACCGCGCTGCCGCTGATGTGGCTCACCTTCACTTTTTCCGTCGACTTCATCTGAAAAAACGTAAACTTCCGTTAAATAAAACTGGTGCATATTTTATCCGCTATTGATTTTGTACGCATGAAATATTGCGTTGAAATATTTGCTTAGCAATGAGATGATGCGAGAAATGTTAAGAGAATCATTTATAGTTTATCTTTATACAATTAAACTATATTTCCGCCCGCGGCTTCGCCCGCGTTTTCAAAGAAAAACCCGCATAGTTCCCGTTCCCGTGGGATTTCCGGAATAACACCTATCCTATGTGTTAATCCAAGTTGTGGGCTAAATTTCATTGTAATCGGTTCAGTACTATTTGCGTGAAAGAGTAACAAACATACACTCATGCACATACATCCATCCTCACAATTACTTTCGCATTTATAATATTACTAGAATATACATTATAAATAGGAATATTTTATCGAACTCCTGACCTACCAAGGTGCATCATACATTAAGAGGCTGACAACACCAAATTGAAGTTATTTGAGCAGTTTTTTAAGAAAAGATATTTATTCTAGCCCATCAAAAAAAATATATGTTAATATTCATCATATTTCGAAGAACGTGGACGGACTCGATACATAATTGGACGAAATCGGCTCGATAGAAAATAATTGCAAAGATTGGTCTTAAAATCATCATTAAAGGATTCTATGTCTTTATTTTTTTGACGTACGGGTCTGCAATTTAAAACACGAAGTCAACATATTCATACCTGAAACTCTAACGAGTCATATTTCGCATATGACTCACACTTTTCCTTAAATCACATATTTTCTTATTATTTTCTCCTACGACCTGGCCCCGCCAAGTAACAGTGGTATTGCGCTCTCGTTTGCGCACACTGTCCAATTGTATGGGAGTAAACGAGAGCGCAATCACTGTTAAATTTGCTCTTGACAGCCCCTTAAGATTCTTTTATTATTTCTCTCAATATCGTTGATCGAAGATTTCAATGCTTAATGCAGGTTTGCCCTTTAAGCAGACGGTTAGATTAAGATTGACTGTCTGATGTCTTAATAGTTCGCAAGAGCTACCAAATAAACTAGCATCATTGATCCAATAAAAGTGATTTTGTGTGCATAATAATACAATTAAATGGTACCATGTGAAATATTGTATTACTAGCTGCGCCGCGCGGTTTCACCCGCATGGCTCCACTCCTGTTGGTCATAACGTGATGTTATATAGCCTATAGCCTTCCTCGATAAATGAGCTATCTAACGCCGAAAGAATTTTTCAATTCGGACCAGTAGTTCCTGTGATTAGCGCGTTCAAACAAACAAACTCTTCAGCTTTATTATATTAGTATAGAAGTATAGACTAGCAAACCGGGCGAACTCCGTTTCGCCACCAGAGACACCTTTTCTTTGCTATAAACCTCACAGAGCCCGAGACCTATCCAACGAATGCAAAACCGTGGAAATCGGTTCGTGCGTTCTGGAGTTATAGCGTCAGGAAGGAAAAGCCGACTTATTTTTATATAGGTAGTAGATTATGATGCTGGACGGTAATATAGTATAGTACCTATAGCATTATACCTACTCGTAGCACAGAATACTTAATAGTAGCTAATGCTAATAACAGTATCTATGGTAATACCAACATTTTCATGTTACAAAATATCACTGCAACGTTTTATCTTTAAAAAATAATCGCGGTAAAGCAGCATTCGCGTGTCATGCATTCGTAATTGCATTCGAGCGTAAGATTTATGTTGATAAGAAGTAAGTACATTAGCAGGACGAATCTCCACGGCCCTGTGATATGATGAGTGGTCATTTCCTCCATTTAAACACATTACCGCAACAATGACTACAATGGGTGATTTGCATTACCCACGTTTTTATTATGTCTTCGATTTTTTAGTCTGCGCTCTATAGGTCCGAAATGCGACTGTGATTGACCGCTTAATCGATAAATATGTTGCTGTACGGTCGGGAGTCTGTGTCTTATTTGTTTTTTAACTAAATCAAAGCACTTGATCGGTTTGTTGTGTAATTTATTTGAAAAACATGCCACTCGAAAAATAATGTCTATTGCAATATCTAAATAAATTGTTTACTTTGTATTGAAATATTCGAATGAATTATAGATTTGGACACTTCACTAAGCACTCGATGATAATGTATGAGTGTAAAAATAGTACAAGTAAGTAAAATCAATAAAATAACAAAAGGACTAGATGATGAAACTTCTGGATAATAAGTAATAACGGTACATATCAGGGTCATTAAAAATTTAAAATAACACTA
Organism: Colias nastes; assembly: GCA_907164665.1. Taxonomy (NCBI): domain Eukaryota; kingdom Metazoa; phylum Arthropoda; class Insecta; order Lepidoptera; family Pieridae; genus Colias; species Colias nastes. The sequence continues at coordinate 39,620 of CAJQZM010040114.1, read as the reverse complement.
TCTAGCTACATTTAGAAGATATTTTTCACAGATATTATAAATGAAAAACTACGCTATTATCCCAATGTCCCAATTGCATATAAATGACTAACATTAGTACCTACTGTAATTTTATTTTATAGCTAGTTAAAGTGTTGAGAATATTTTCCCGCGCATTACCAACTAAATGTAGGCATGTCAACATTTTTTTTTATTCAGGTAATATTATAAAATAAGCATTTTGTGTTTTAAGGTTGGTGTTAAATCTACTTATTTAAGTCTACGTTCATTACAATTAAGTTAACACTAAAAAAATAGTATCATTGTTTGTGTACATTCACATACTCATTTTTTTTCGAAAAACGAGGAAACGTAAAACTCTTTATTCTATAAAATCTTTGTTTTCGTTGTCAGTGTAGAAGACTCATTGAAATTTAGTAGTTATTTCAATTCCAATCACAGCGTTAAAATAAACAAAGGCAGAAACGAAACAATGTCGTAATTTCATATGTGACCAATTGATTACTTTTGAAATGTACTTACAAAAGATAATAATATCTAAGCATCTACTGTTTGCTTTCAATGTAGTTATAAGAAGCATTAAACTTTTTTTTTATTAGTATCATAACTAGGTATGTGTTTTTTTAACCTAGCGTTTGGCGACCTTTTGGATATAACTGTTAAATTTTGGAATTTGGAAATATCGTCACATGTAGTCAAACGTGTTTTTAACTTTTATTTGTCTAATCTATTCCTATTTGCAATTTTATTTCCTCAGGTATAAAATTCAAAACCATATTATGTTTATAGAAACAATTTTGCAATGTAAATATCTTGTTCTATGAGGTAAAAACTTATATTATGTCACCACTTAGATCCTTGTAATAGGTACAAATAGTAGTAATCCTTGTAAGAGGTTAAGGTCGGGAAACCCCCGCTATGGAAATTTATTCAATGTTCAAAATTAAATCTTGATAAAATAATTATACCTAGTTATTATTTTAAAGATATAATTAATTTAATTTTTTTCTACACGAAAAACGTGCATCTAAATTTGCTAAAATATCAAGGATCATTTTAAAATAAAATTCCGTATTAAGTATAGGAAAACTACAGATTTTTTTATTTTATTTTAATTAAGTATGTGCATAACTAATAGTTTGAGCACATTTAAAGCACGTTTAACAAAAATGACGTAACCGAAACCGAAGCAAAATTAATATGTATAAAGGAAGAAGATAGAAAATATGTTATAGATAATGTTATGGAAGTAGCTAGGTCCTAACAATCAAAACACATAACAACAGGTACACAAAATTTGATGAGAATCGTTCCAGTCGTTTTGGAGGAGTAGGTATGGTAACTAACATTGTGACACGAATTTTATATTAATGTATCATATTAATCAGATTAAAAAATAAATAATATTATATTTAGGTACATACAATATTATATGTATTATGATTGGCATAGTCGTTTTGGTTGTAGAAATTCATGATTATTTTTTTACGATTCGTTGGCAAGAATTTGTGATATGCACTCAATCGAATTTTATTATATACGCTCTGCTAACATGGAGGCTGTTTTGGAATGTCGATAAGCATTATTATATAACTTAGTAAGAAAGATTTTATTTAATTTCTAAAATAGTAGGTACCACATCGGGGCCTTCAAGAAAAGAGCGTCCCTACTTATCACTAAAAGGCCGGCAAAGCACCATAACGCTACAGAGTTTATGGGGGGTGGTCACCACTTAAGACCAGGTGGCCCACTTGCCCCTTTGCTTGCTCTAACATAAAAAGAGAAAAATATTATTTGTGATTTATTTAACAAAAAAATCTTAGGATTTTCCAACTCCCATTTTTGCATTTGATATGAACAGACTATAATATCTATATTATACACAAAAAGTTCTCATATAAAGTACTTACATTAAATTTAATTAATTTTACTCTTTATACAACGAAATAACCTTTTTAATATAATGTTGTTACTTTTTATTACTTTAGTATTTTAATGTGTAAAAACGTGATAAACACCTGTATCCTGTATTTATTATGTTCATGATGAGATTGTTGACATAAAGCCTTGAAAAGTTAGATATATGCGTGATTGTTAGAGGAAAATAGAAATTAAATGGTGTATTATATGACATGAAGTGATCGTACGCAGATCACGTATCATTTTATTTTATTGATCATTGTTTAGGATTTAGATCCTCTTTAACGCGTAGCTTCATTCTAAACATCGATACAATAAACATTTATTAACATTAAAAAATTGCATGAAAAGTTTTCTTCTATAATTATGAAAGAGCTGCAAACAGTTTATTTGAACTTTATAAACAGGTACAAAACAATATCATGTCTTCAGTAATTACAATTGTCGTAAAAAGCTTTAAAAAGTTTTTGCTTCTCGTACCTTTTATGCAATCTATTACGTAGGTATATGTAGGTATACAAAATAATTTTAATTCCTTATCATATCTTAAAATAGTAAAATATATGTTATAAAATCTCAGTAAAAGATAAAAGATGTGGTAATTCAGACTTCACAGATTATATTATACGACATGAGATTAGATTATTCAAGAGCATTAAGCCAAATCAACTTCAATAATATTATAATCTTAACGTATATCCACTTTTTAATCAATTTAAACCAGTTTTAATTCAAATAAATGTGATTGAAGCACGAATTTATTTATATGCAGCTGTTTTTTGCACTTATTTTCCGAGTGAAATGAAAAGATTGAAGGAATGTCTCAACGAGATACAGGAGGATGCAGTCACCTACTTATCTTCACATAAATTACTAGCTGTGCCCCGCGGTTTTACCCGCATTGCTCTGCGCCTGTTGGTACCTATTAGCGTGATAATATATGTATAGATTATAGCCTTCCTCAATAAATGACTAACTAACACCGATTTTTTTTAATCGGTAGTCCAGTTGTTCCTGTAATTATAGCGCGTTCAAACAAACAAACTGTTCAGCTTTATAATATTAGTATAGATATCAGTGAAAAAATGTTTATAACATGTTTACTTATTACAGAGAACATAGGAATAAACGTGTTTTCACCGTTTTAAATCAGAAAGTCTAATGCCATATTCAAAAGATAAGTAGGTACTTTGATTTAATTGGGATCAAATTCAAATACCATGTTTACGACACGTTGTGCTATCGACACTCGACAAATATGTCAAGCGTTTTGTTGATACTCTGAAGAAAAATAGCTATAGAGAAAATAGTTGGAACAATAACATACACAGAAATAAAATGTGTTAGAAGTTACATTTAGGTCATACACATTTATAATCTCTCTGAAGTAAAATAATGCGACCTTCATCCTTTTTCAAACCTTTGAAAAATATGTAAGAGCATTTTCCGCCAGACAAAAATGGATATAGATTTAACTAGCTCATAGACGGCACTGGGTTTATTGAGAAGATGTATCAATAACTTATGTAGAGTCAACAATGTCATATGTCATCACAATTGGCGCAATAGCAAAATTGCGGTAGAAAAAAACGGTTATTATATGGACAAGTATATTCTGCAGATCTACTACTTACAATGGCTTCGTCAGCTATGCAGGAAGTATTGCAATATGAATGAATTTGTGTGCTCTACCATAGCTGTTATTATAGTGACAAATTAGAGGACAAATCGGGTCAAATTATTAATCAATGTATTACAATAAATATGAATAGAAATATAAGCAATACTTTGTTGTTCTAGCGGTGCTTCTGTTGTTAAAGCTGTTAATTTGTACTGGACAACCTATAATTTGGCTAGTATACAATAATTGTCTGTAACAGTTTTCTAAAAATGTGTCAGTGCGGTATAAAGAACTATATTTAGTTATATTAAACGCATAAGGCACAGTTTTATTTGAATTTTCGAAAGGTCGTTTTAAAAAAGGCGACTTTTGTGGTATCAAATTAAAAAAATAATAACTTTTCACGAGGGCAGGCTGTATTCTTTCTCCACATTGCAGAAGATAATAAATAGAATATCGCACTTTTAAACAGTCACCTAATTAAGAGGAAGAAGGATGCAGGCAAGTAAAAGTCGAGCTAGGAAGAGAGTAAAAAACTAAATGCAACGTCACATTATTACGTCTGCCTAATAAATATGTAAACAAATATGATTTGATGTCATTGGTACAAACATTACACAAGTGGTTAGCCTTCAAACTCGACAGTGTTCTTGCTCGCAGAGTGTTGAGATTCCACTACAATACTGACCTTATCTTAAGGACGGTCTCTGCATACAATTTTTGATAATATGACTATAGTACTATGACCCCCGTTTAGAGGACATACTTTTTGAGTATATGCATACTGCACGCATCACTCGTTAAAGGAATACCTATCAAAATCGACAAAGAAAGCTCTAGGGTTAATCGACATTAAGCTACCGTTATTTTGGCTATCAGAAAAGCAGATTAGTATGATTTTTATAAAGATTTGGATGTTATTAATTGTAACGATAAAATTAAAAGGTACATTTTCTATTTTTGTAAATTCTTTCAGCAGTTGCAAACTATATTATTCGTGAGTATCTACATAAAGTTTTTTGTTTGTTACTATAACGAGTCATCCAGGCGGAACCTCGACGAGGTTATAAGTTGGTATTTTATTATTAAGAAAAATCTTAAAATATTTAAAACGGGAAAAATTATACATACTTAAAGATTCCAAGTGAAACATTAATCCTTGTGTAATGTGTGTACCTGGCCTACCTGCAACTATATCGTTTTCCTGTTTTTAAGCGTAATACCTAAAAAAAACTCATGGTTCACACAGTCCATGATAAAAATAAAATATATATTTAACACTATTTATTTTAAATAATATATTTTATATCAGTTATTTTATCGCAATTAGAGTTATTTAATTCGACTTTTCATTTACTTCGCAGAAAATATTAGGAACTTGAAACTTGAACATGAAGTTAAGAAGCTATTTTATAAACAAAAGGTTATAGGTATACGAATTCCAACTAAGTATTATGATACAGTAGTAATTTAGAATTTTGATTTTTATTTATTTAGACATGTCATAAAATTATAATTATAATTGATAAATTGTGATAAATAATAAATATTTCACTATGCAGGTATATTGTTAGCTTAGCATCAATCTAAATTTAGTAAATCTCTTAGAAAGATCGTATTCTGACCTAGGTGTTAGCTACTGTTAAGTATTCTGTGCCTAGGTATAAGGTACTATAGTTAAATATTATCGGCTGATATTATGATGAGTAAAATGTAAGCGCTTTGGCAATTAACATTAACATAGGAAAAAAACAAACCGTAATGACGTGCAATATTACTTTTAATATTATGTAATTACTGTAGGTAAGTTCCTAAACATTTAAAGGTATGGTATCAAAACATGGAATATTTATAGTTATAAGAGAGCAAGTAAAATTTTATTTACGCGGTTATAATTTCGTTTTACTCAAAAAAAATATATTTGAAAATAGGTTCAGTATTTATTGAATGGGGCGATGACGGATTGTTGACGACGGATGGACAGGTTTTTTTAATATTTATAATTTTTTTATTAATCCAAGCAATGTATCAAATCCAAGCATATTTGCATACGCAAGTACCTACCTCATAAGACAAAATTCTAATACCAAATGACTATGACTATCGTTTCGTATTACAATGCATATTTTTCAATTGTTTACTATCTAATATCATTGCAATTTGTGCAGTGAACCCAGGTGAAGGTGGGTAACATTATGTCATGATAAGGTCAAGTTTAAATCACCATACAGTTAATTATCTAAGCATAGTAAAGTAGATCATTTCATTATTATACAGAACTCATAGGTACATAAAAAGACTTCGGTGTTTAAATTTTCTAATAATAGGATTAACTTTTCAAATATCTATCCTACTAATATTATAAATGCGAAAGTTTGTGAGGATGTGTGTGTGTGTGTGTGTGTGTGTTTGTTACTCTTTCACGCAAATACTACAGAACCGATTACAATGAAATTTAGCACACATATAGAGGGTAACTTGGATTAACACATAGGATAGGTTTTATCCCGGAAATCCCACGGGAACGGGAACTATGCGGGTTTTTCTTTCAAAACGCGGGCGAAGCCGCGGGCGGAAAGCTATTATCTAATACGATTTTATGACACCGCATAGTTTGTATTTTACGTCTTCATTCAATGCTTTCATTGTTCTTTAAGTATCTAATTGTCAATGAGTGTGGTAAAATAAATAGTTCTTCGGTGAATACAAACTACAATGTAGGGTATACCTACCTACATGAAAAGTTAAAACGGATATGTTGTATAAGAACGACAAGGAATACTTACAAGTACCGTTCAATAGGAAAATGTATGTAATTGTTTATTAACTGTAAGTGGGGTGTTATAACTCCCCTTGTGGGAGGTTTTCGAGAGCGTTTCTATGCGGCGCACTTGATCTGACACTTGTAGAGGTAGCATGGGTGACGTACACCCAATTATAGTGTATTATCATAGAAGTAATTACTTACATGGTGATATGATAATCACAATAGGCCTATTGGCCTCAATTCACGGTTTCAGTTGTTGTTGAAAACTATTATCAATGTCATAAAATTTCAATGAAATGGGTCGATGTCGAATTTTGTGGAAGATCTAAAGTGTACAAATATAAATTACATGATGGTTTTTGTATGAAATACGATTAGTGACATCGCTCTTATATTATTATCTCATAAGATGAAAGTTGATTATTGATAATATCGCATTTTGGATTTTTAAGATTGATTCATTCAACCTTTGGTGTAGGTATACCTACTAAAAATATTAACTTTATGAAGCATTTATGAAGCGTCAAACTAGAAGCTAGAATAGAATATTTTCAGTAGTTTTTAGGGTTCCGTAGCCAAAATGGCAAAAACGGAACCCTTATAGTTTCGTCATGTCCGTCTGTCCGTCTGTCCGTCTGTCCGTCTGTCACAGCCGATTTACTCGGAAACTATAAGTACTACAGTGATGAAATTTGATGGGAATATGTGTTGTATGAACCGCTACAAAAATATGACACTAAATAGTAAAAAAAAGAATTGGGGGTGGGGCCCCCCATACATGTAACTGAGGGATGAAATTTTTTTTTTCGATGTACATACCCGTGTGGGGTATCAATGGAAAGGTCTTTTAAAATGATATAAAGTTTTCTAAAAAACATTTTTCTTAAAGTGAACGGTTTTTGAGATATCAGCTCTCAAAGTCGTAAAAAGTATGTCCCCCCCCCTCTATTTTTATAACTACGGGGTATAAAATTCTAAAAAAAATAGAGGTGATGCATGCTAATTAACTCTTTCAACGATTTTTGGTTTGATCAAAGTATCTCTTATAGTTTTTGAGATAGGTTGATTTAACTGTAATTTATTATATTTGCTGCTACGGAACCCTTTGTGCGCGAGCCCGACTCGCACTTGGCCGGTTTTTAAATGATAGTTCTTATAAATAAATAAAATGAATACTTATAATATTCATATGTATATTGTTATTTTTATAAAAATTAAAAATTGCAATGGCTCTGTTGCATATTTAGAAAAAATATAACATTCTATCTGCTCCTTTTATCGCAGACCGCAGTTGACAAGAAAATTGCTATCCATTTTTTTTCCAAACAAAAAAGACTCACTTTTACACGATTCCATCTATCCTAAATCCATCCGAATTTGTCGAGCTGTTGATGCTTGAAATCGGAATAAACATAAAATAAATTGTATCTATAAAATTAAGTTACAAGCTACACGTTGCTAGTCGCTAACTTATTTTTAATTCCGGAAATGACAAGATTTTCAACGCAGCTTTATTATGAACAAAAAATAATTGCGCTAACTACCGTTAAATTATTTAGGATTCAGGTAAATCACAATTATCCCATATAAGTAGTTAACTTCTTAATTAAACTCTATGTTCTTTAAATTATCTCTATCTATTGTTCACTTTTTATTTTAATTTCCTCTATTTCTGAAAATTATCTCTACTTTCATACTAAAGTAGAGATTTCTATTTTGTTTTTGATTTCTTAAACAAACTATATTTCTCTCTTCTCTTTCTTTTATAATTCTCTCTACTAAGTAGTACCTACCTAACTAGTAGGGGTTAAATTAAAACATTTTTTATTTTACTTTCCTAATTAAACTCTATTTTCTTGAAATGTTTTCTACACATCGTTCCTATAAATTAATGATAAAACATATTACGATTAAATTCTATAAAATAAATTCGACGAATTCTAAAATAAATACATTCTAATGAATGTAGTAACATAAAATTAAAATTATTTGATATAGTGACCATACATTAAAATAAATTGCTTGAACAACCTACATATTTAAAAAAAAATATTTATTAAAACACGTATTAAAACTTATCTTCTAACAATCCACAAAATTGCGTGAAAAAAGCATTGCTGCGCCCGCGCACAATCACTAATACAAATATTTTGCAATACGTCCACCAAAATCGCATAGCAGAAAAGTTACGAATTAATCTACTTACAGTTACGTGTTCTCTCGCATGCGTTTGCGCAATACTCGACTCGCCAGCGTTCAATCGCTAACTAACTTGATATAGCGACTTGTCACTTGATATTCCGCGACACAATGCAAATCCGTGCTGTATCTTAATTCTCAAGCAACTGCCGCTCGGTAAACCACCAAGGATTTTATTAATGTTATTACATATTTCAATTTTCTATGCATTTTATGCGTGCGTGTGTTTATAAATTTATAGTAAAATGGAAGGAATTGTTTAATAAAAAATTGTAGAGCAGTTTGTGTTTCAGTACTTTCAGTATTGATTATATGCGGTTTTGGAATGTGTATGTTATATAGCGCTAATTTTTAAGCTTTCAAAAAGAAATTAACAAGGTATACCTTACCTATCGTAGGTAGATCGCCTAAAAACTTCGCGAATTTTTATATTAAAAAATCATTTAATCTGTTTTGGGTTATATAAATTTAATTTTTAAGTATTCTCGTGTATATAATCAATACATAATATTAGCGACTCGGGTTGCATCGAAAAAAAATACTGAAAATTAAATAGCAGTGCGATGCGATTAATCTATACTTACTAATATTATAAAGCTGAAGAGTTTGTTTGTTTGTTTGTTTGAACGCGCTAATCTCGGGAACTACTGGTCCGATTTGAAAAATTCTTTCGGTGTTAGATAGCCCATTTATCGAGGAAGGTTATAGGCTATATATCATCACGCTACGACCAACAGGAGTGGAGCCACGGGGGTGAAACCGCGCGGAGCAGCTAGTATTATAGATGCGGCGCAGCGGTGATCACCCTTATATAGAGTGCAATGTGCATCCCCTGCTCTTTTGCTGGTTTTGGTATAAATACTTACATGAAGTTTATTATTTATCAAGGCGTTAGTGTGGAGCATATTCTTCTATATATATTCCAGTTTCAGGATCTTCATTCAGACGACCGTGACGTCATACACACCCACACCTTCACGTTTGTAGTAATAGGGATGGTAAAAACAATATTAAATTTAACACAATTAAAAATAACACCCAATTTATTTTTTCAATTTTATAGCGAATCATCGAGTTAATGTAATAACACATAACAGATTGTAATTTGTAACAATATTATAATTAAATACTTTTTATTAATTTGAACACACAACCTGCCGTACATTGAAGAATTGTAGAACATTTTCTAGTTTTACGAGTACGTTTGTATAATTATAACATGTATGTAGACACGATTTGACGAAGTGCATCTATTTTTACCGACTTTTTTGGCTTTTATTCAAAAGTGCAAGATATATCAAAATCGGTTCAAGCGTGCAAAAGATACATCTCAATTAATTAAAATCTTATACAAATATTTATATCGACTTATTTATAATCGTAATAAAACCGGTTAAGAGGAGGCTCCCTAACATAATTTCTGGCACTGAGAGACCGGTTAGACCGCTACGGTGCTAGACGCTAACACAGCCGTAATAAAGTTGAATATCGCGTGCGCTCTTTGATCGCGTTCGAGCTCGAAACTAAATCTCGTAAGTCTCAATTCTTATTTCGTTTATAACTAAAGTAATAATTGATCTGGACAAAAAATATCTTGGGATTGGATAGTAAACTATATTTTCTTACTGTTAACATTTATTTTAGACATAAAGTCCAAGTAAATCTTAAAAAAAATGTAATAATCCTTAAAAAAGGCATAATTTTTGAATAAAAAATGAATCGAGCGAAAATGTTACAATTACGTAACCGTCTTGTACATGGAAAGAAAAAGACCCAATAAATCATATACAAAACTTCCATTTTGATTGTATGTGTGACTGTTTCAGAATATTAATGCAAATTCACATAAAATTTAGGGAGCCTCCCCTTAAGTGTGAGTCGAACCGGACACGAAAAGTTCCGTGCACTTATCTATAAAAAGGGAACAATCATGAAAATTGTATGAGAGCACCCCCTGAAAACTTAAATAATTATTACATTCTCTTTAATATTTGTTGTTACAGCGGCAACAGAAATACATCAATTGTGAAAATTTCAAATGTCTAGCTTTAACGGTTCGTGAGATACAGCTTGGTGAAAGACAGACGGGCAGTGGAGTCTCTCTAATAGGGTTCGTTCCCGTTTGTTCCATCGTCCCTTTGGTGCGCAGCCCTATAATCTATACTTACCGCTTATTTAGTTTAGTAAATAGTAAGACATTGAAATTTCCACTGAGATAGTTGTTAAAGTGTATATTAATCACGGACAATGTCACAGGAAATAACCAGTATGCAAATAGGTATAAGTACTTAGCTCAATTGAATTGTAGGCGTCGGAGAATAAAATTGCCACCCAGATCCCTATTAAAGAAAACCTTGAACATTATTTAAAAATATAATGGTAATTTTTAAATATTTAAAAAGAAATCATTCATCAATAATAATAATCATTATTTTATATTTATTTATACATATTCGCATGTTAAAGTAGAAAACATAATATGTATAATATTATTATCTAAGTTATTGTCATTCATATGTAATTTTCAAAATTAAAAAACCTAATGATATTTAATTGAAAAAGTGATAGTATGACGTGATTAACCCGTTTAAAAGAATCAATGACGCAGGTTCGACTATAGCAACGAAAACGACAATAATTTGGAAGTTTAAAAAACACGAAATACTTTAATCGATATTAATTTTATTTACTATGATTAATTTACAAACAAAGTTACATTCAACATAAAATATTTTACATAGTAGGTAGTTGTTATTCCGTAGTAAAGCCTTAAAATCTACTAATTACAAGTTCGATGTGACTTACTCATAAAAACCTTTTCCTTTTAAAGATAATAATAGCCATTGACAAAAATGTAGGCCGTAGGGCATAATATAAAGTAGGTTTTTGAAGAATACCTACTTCCTCAATAACATTTTTTACTTCTTTTTAAATAATAATGATTATGCAACTATGTACATATATGCACTAACATTTTTCAAAGGTTGGTTAAAATACTATATTATCTATAATATACAGTTACAATACTTTGTTACGTGCTACCAGTTACCACGGAGGGGTCTATATCAAATAATTGCAATTTCTATGAAATGCAACTGAAACACGGTGGGGAGATAAAAATGATAGCAAATTATTTCCGCTACAGAATAAAATATTATACATATGTATAGGTAATGCATATATATTTTTATTAAATGTATGCATTATTTTGTTGCAATGGTAAAAAAACACTTAAAAAATATTTAGTCAAACTATACTAATATTATTAAGAGGTGTAGTTTCTAACTATGTATGTTTGTAGGTGGTAATCTTCGGAAATACTGATCCAATAATGAAAGTTCTTTCCCTAACAGAAAGCCATATTATTTAAGATTTTTATAGGCTAATTGGTATGTTGGTATCCTGGGTCACTCCTAGCGAATGATAATTTAACAAACAAATTCGCATGGTACTAAATGAAAGAATGAAAAATACTTTTTAAATATATAACTTTATTATAATTCCTTTAATGGTAGTTTTTGACAATTTTATAGTTATATTATAAATACAATTACACTAAACTTATCTATTTAGAAATACATATTATAAGTATGTAACAAAATATCGAAAAAAAAAACTTATGTTACAAATTGGGGTATAAGAAATCAATTGACATACAATCTTTATATTAGTTGTATATTAATCCCGTAAGATATATAAAACAGGTGAACCATACATTTTTTACATTTTCACCGATTTATAATGATAAGCAGACAATAATTTATGCTTTACACATTGAAGATTTGATGTAACCCTAGTTTAACATTAACTTTGATACCACGAAAAGAAACAATTCTTAATCTACTGCTTACGTACCAAATACGAGTCTATATTATATCCACAGATTCCATTCAAAATTTAATGAATACATTTTGATGATAAATATTAAAGTTTTGATCCAGAAATTTCTAGAACAATTTATTATATTCTATTGGATATTTTGATATTTATATTTCTTCTATTAAATTTATATTTAAACATCGATTAGAAAGGTATCATAACAGAGAGGGACAGATGAGTTTTTTTTTTTAATATTCAGACAAAAACGGTACTGTCCGTTATATACTACGGTCAATATTTATAGACTTAATGAATTCTCATATTTATTAAGTATTAAAAAAACTAAACTAAATGCATCTTTTATTAAAAACATTTCTCAAAGAGAAATAAGTATGGTTGTACCCACTTCAGTTTTCATAAAACTTATAGCTGTAAAATTTTTTTAATTATCATATATCTCTCATTCCAACGTACCAGCATTTTACAATGTAAGAGTGAGAGAGAATTAAAAGCTGTGTCGAACATATCAAATTAAACTTGTTTATAAAACTTTGAGAAAAAAAAACAAAATGTAAATGTGTATAATACTATAATAATCTTAATTGTATTAGCACTTTAGGAAATACACACTTTATGATCGTAATAATATTTATATAAAATAAAAATTCTACATTAACTAGGTATAGTTTATTCAATTAAGTCCGCATCGTCCGATAAGTCCTGGAAAAAAGAAAATTAATATTATTTATTCAATCGCTAAAACAACAAAAAACGGTCAACTAGCGATGCACCCGATAATACGTTTTACTTTCTTATGTTTATAGTTAACTCCTAAAAAAATGAAACATAAAAGCCCCAAAATCAATATTACAATATTGGGTCCCTTAAGTTGTAAAAAAATATAATAATAAATATAAAAAAAATAATAATGCTCGCTCTCTGCGATAATTAAAAACACACGATACTAACTTGCTAAAATAATTTTCAAGATTTTCGTTTGATTGCTTAATTACTTTTACATTCCTTGAAAATTGTGCCTAAAATTCACTCTATCCCTTATTACACACTACAATAAACAATTTATCACAAGGAAAATCCTACAGAATAGACCACAATATGTAAAATTCAACAAGAAGCTTAAAAACAAGTGAATAAAATATATACATTTGTATTTTTACAAATACACATAATATATTATTATATGTATGTAAAAAAACCAAGTGAATTATGATGTCGGAAAACCTGTCCCCAACTAGATTACGTTTTAAAAACTTTCCTAGTGGACCATTTCCGAAAACCTAACCGCCCCTTTCCACAGTGGGTAACTCACCAAATTATCCGGTTCATCTCCCACATCGTCCAGCACGATGTCGTCTATCTCCCGCTCAATCTCCTCCATGATGTCGAACGACTCTTTGCGTTTTTGATTCATCACTTTCGGCTCAGCCGGGTCTGTGCTGCCATCCGCGTCTGCTGATTGGCTGTGGATGGAAATATCATGTAAGTTATTCTTACTAAGTTATTCTATGTGCATACTTTTATTCTTAAAATTCAACTGATCCGTGCATGTACAAATGTTTTTGTAATTTGAAAGATTACACAGCGTGAATTGAGAAATATAAATCTTTCAGTCTCAGACCCGCTTAAAAGCAATCCATTCATAACAACTGGAAAATCTACGCAGCGAGATATATAGACTACAAGCCGGTATAGGAAAAAAATATGGGTCAATTGAACCACCAGGGGACATATCTAGAACGAAAGAAGAGCATAAAATAATAAGATTCATCACTATGCCGTCACTTGTAGACTAGAGAGGACTGAAACTATAAAATACCTCGGTACCACTATCGACCAACTTTTATCTTTTAAACCCCACGTAGACACTCTAGTGACCAGACTACGAAAATTGATTTATATTTTCAGAAGTCTTAGACATGTTGCTGACAGAGAGGTGATAAAAATTGTATATTTTGCACTTTGTAATTCACTGATAGATTATTGTGTTACATCTTGGGGCGGTTGTGCAAAGTCACACCTTATTGAAGTTGAAAGAGCTCAACGTGCCATACTTAAAGTGAGTGCTGGACTTCCATATCGTTACCCCACGTTAGAGCTCTATAGGATGTGGGGTGTGCTTTCGGTTAGACAAACATTCATACTTCACACCATCATGAAGCAACATTCAAAGCTGGTATTTGACCCCACTTTACTCAAGAATAAGCGCCATAATAACACAATTTGTTCATCTACCGCTTTTTCATCAACTCATTCACATAATTTCTTTTGCTTTATGGGACCCTTTCTTTATAATAAAATAAATAAGAAATTAAACATTTATCCCTTGAACAATTACAACTGCAAAAAGACAGTTTCTACTTTTTTTAAATCACTGGATTACCAACAAACCGAAGACCTTCTTAAAGACCTCATTTAAAATTACTCTGGAATCTTTCTACTGCAATTTAAGAACACTTTATGTAAACTGATATAAACATATAATCACACCTACACACATGATTAATCACACAAACATATACACTTGCGCACACACTCACTCACACACACTCACACACACACCCACTCATGCGCGCACACACACTAGCATACTCACATTCATACCTTTAAGATTTGGTAGGATTTAAATTAAAATTAAAATATATTTTTCTTTTCTCTTTATTTTTTGTATTAGTGTTTTTTAAGTAAAATTGTCTTCTGATAAGATTTGTATAACTTTATGCATTATTTAGGTACGTACCTACACTTGTGTATTCTCGTATGATATCCGCGAGGGGGGCTGGTGACCTGTACCTCAGACTTCTATGTAGTCTATTTCAGGCACCAGTTTCTCACAACGTTATCTTCTACTATACATTGTGTAGTATTACTAAGTTTTTTGTAACCTTTTAATGTTGTGAGAACCAAATAAAGACGATTTTATTATTATTATTATGTTTCTCATTTCCATAATACTCGGGTACCACCAGAAGGACGGTACCCGGATCTTTGGAAGGCTTACGTGGGGACACGGATCCAACACGCAGAGGCCCTTTCGAGAATTTTAATGTGTTGTGGGACACCAGCCGCAGCCTGCCCATGACTGCACTATAGAGATACAGCCCTAGGCAGTCCGCGGCCGATGTAGGACTATTGCAGGGTATGGAAATTTAATAATTGGGCTATGGATTGGGATGCTAAATGGACTGGTACTGGGGACTATGGGAAACTATGGCACCTGCCTTTCTACTAAAAGAAAGTAAAAATATGTTGGCAGGTGGTGACTCGCCCTCTCACTGTATGGGCCCCCGAAATAAGTCGCTGCAATAGTGCGACAAGGGGGCAACATATTGTGAGCAGCTAAGGGTGGAGAGGCTGGACTTTAAACTACGATCACGCGCTCCCTGAGGGTCCAGCATCACGTGCCCACTCGCCACTTACGATTCGCATCCACCCTTCGAGCTAAAAGCTCTCGCGACTCCACTCTGGCCGGCCGGTTAAGGCAAGCCAGAGGCGGGGGTCCTGTCCTCGTCAGGCTTCACTCCGACCGGCCGGTGAAGGCAAGCCGGAGATGAAGACAGGGGCCTCCCCCGGGAGCACTCGGTTCCCGCGGGGTCGCTACTCCCCGACACCCCGCCACAAGGTGTCCTGCGGGTTGACTGATTGCACGGGTGGAATATCTATTGTCACGTAGACAATAGATATTCCAACCGTGGGCGATGGGGTCGTCACATCCCTACGCCCATTTATTATTATTATTATTACTTGTAAGCTGTCCAACTGAGTGCAGATGAGAATTCAAAAGTACAGGTAGACTCGGTAAATTTTGGTCATATATTTTTGTACGGCATTCTTAACCATCGATAGATCCATTAAAAATAATAAGAAACCGCTCAGTGCCGTACAAAAATGGTGGTCCACAAAGTCGGAATTTTTATTTAATTTCCGAGAGTTACCGGGGGTAAATTTGGTCATTTGACCATGTACGGCATCTGTGTCATACTATGCCTATACTGCTTTTAATCCATTATTCCGCAACGCCGTACAAAAATCATGGGGACAAGGGGAAAAAATCGAGAGTTG